>PVHX01022375.1:0-27830 GCA_004024805.1 Geosciurus inauris | reverse complement strand
TTGTATGAATATATCACATTCTGTTTATTGATTCACCAGTTAATGGACAATGATTTTTAAAAACTGGACCCTTACAAGAACTAAAATAAAACACACTTGAATATTTTTATAATCTATGGGTAGAGAAGGCCTTTGAAACATGAAATAAAAGTCTATGAAATAGGGCTGGGATTGTGGCTCAGTGGTAGAGTGCTTGTCTCGCATGCGTGAGGCACTGGGTTTGATCCTCAGCACCACATAAAAATAAATAAACAAAATAAAGATTTTTTTTTAAAAAGTCTATGAAATAAAATACATACATGAGAAACTTTCTATGTAAAGGGTGGAGGGAAGCTATATTCTTCAAAGGTGTCAATTTCACCAAAGACAAAAATATAAAAATCTGTAGAAAAATCCCAGATTATGGGGCACTAAAGAAGTGTGACAATTAAATGCAATTTCTAACCTTATACAAGATTTTGCACTAGAGGAAAATCTTTACAAAGAACATTATTGGACCAACTGACAAAGTTGAAATATAAATGGTAAAGCTGTGCTGTGTTCCTGCAGGAGAATGTCCCTATTCTTTTTTTTTTTTTTTCAGTACTGGGGATTAAACCCCACTCTATTACTGAGCTACATTCCCAGTCCTTTTTATATTTTATTTTGAGACAGGGTCTTGCTAAGTTGTTGAAGGTCTTACTAAATTGCTGATGCTGGCCTTGAACTTGTGATCCTCTTACCTCAGCCTCCCAAGTAGCAAGGGTCACAGGGGTGTGCCACAGAGACTTGTCAGATTCCTACTTTTAATAAAATGTGCATTCAAGAGTAACAAGGCAAAGGGCCATGAAGCATGTATATGTACAGAAGGAAGAGAAAGAGAGAGCATATGCAAATGGAGTAAAGTGTTAAGAATAGAATCTGACTAAAGAACAAGTGTTCTTTGTACTATTTTCAGCCTTGAAACTTCTTTGTAAATTTGAAATTATTTTCATATTTAAATTTTTTTAAAAAAGAGGACAGTATATATATGTAAACATGGACATGAGAAGATATCTAGATTTTCTGAGTGGGAAAGCAGATTTCAGATATATGCATGTGTGAGTGTGAGTGTGTGTAAATTATGTACATCTATACTACATATAATATGTTTGTAATTTTAAAGATAACTAAAAAGACTGTAGGAATGTTTCTAGCTATATGATCATGGTAATCTGATACAATAGAGTTGAGGGTATCAAATTATAAGGCACTAAAAGGTTTATAACACAGAAAAAGCCAGACATAAAAATTCAAATTATAAGTCCACACTTACATTTCCTAATTTGCAATAACAAAAAAAAAAAAAGCTAAAGTCTAAGAAGAACATTCAATAATGATGATGATGATAGTACTGATGATTCAGCAGTAGCTACTTAGCGACAGCCTTTAACCTGCCTCATATTGTGCTATGAGCTTTACCCATTTCTTTCTGATTTAATCCTCACAACAGACAATTAAAGATTTGTAAACAAGGAATTTGAAATTAAGATAATATAAATCAACATTTAGGATTATCTGACTCTACAGCAGGCTTCTTTTCCTACAGCAGTCAAATTGCCTCTCAACGAAATGTAAAACTAAAAATATCCTTTAATAAATACACATCTTAAAAGAAAAGTGTATTCTAAAAGTAAGAATTTAGTGTACCCAGATGAAGAATATGCAATTTAACTGTAACAAACATGGAAAACCAATTTCTATTATATAGTTCTGCCGTGGCTGTCCATTTTTCCACTTAAGTTTCATTGCAACTCTCTCCAATAATCTGCCCTCCAGGCCAATGCATCAACTAAAGGTCTAAAAGCAACATAAAATCCCTTTTGCACAGTAAAAGGCTCTTCACTGGAAGAAAAAAGAATTATCCTGCTCTGTATGCATATGAAAAGATTGCATGTTTGCCCTCTTCATTCCTCCATAAGAGCTAATCCAAGTTTCATTACTGTCAAGCTTCTGAACATTTACATAAATGATAGGTTTGTTATCACTTATTACTGGATTCAGCAGATTACATGCAAAATGTGCAAAGACATGATTAAAAAATCTTTCATCTTTTAATCAAAAGAGTAAGCAGCATTATTTCATTTGGCAAGTATAATAAAATACTTTATTGTAATACTATTTTGCATTTGAGACTACCACAGTACAAAAACTGCTCTTCATTAATGAAGGCTTGTTGCTGCGTAATTTCACTGTAGTTCTGAGCAATAAAATTCTTTTTTAAAGAATTAGTTAAGTTTGGCATGATATTATTTTATGAAATAATCACATTATTTATAAGTAAAATAATCTTACCACAATTATATATGATCCTGTAAAGTTTATAGGTAGAAATATCACAGAGAAGTATATAATGAAAGAATGGAATATGAAATAAGATTAAAATTCAAATTCCACTATATTTCTGTTAAAACTCATTTTGTGAAGCTGCAAAAGGAAAAATAAAAACCCTTCCAAATCTTATTTTTTTCCCAATCTTATCACAGAGATAGATATGTACATAATTATAACACAAAACAGGATACACATTAACGCCCTAACAAAAGTGACATACTAATTTTTTTAAAAAGATCCTGGAAAACTTCATCAAAAAGATGTCATTTTAATTAATCTTAGATAGATGAGCAAGAAAGCAGGAAGTAGAGGAAGAAGGGAGCAGGGTGAAAAAGATGCTTTGACTACCAGTCCAAATAGCAAATTTTTATTCTGCAATAAATAGAAAGCTGCCAGGTTTTCAACAGGATGGTTTGAAATTAAATTGTGATTACTGCAATATAAGGAGTACTCTGAGAGTGACCATGAAGAGAACATAAGATTAAGAGAAAATTAGGGGATGAGATGGAAAACTAGTAGTGAAGTTACTTCAATGGTTGATTGGTCTCTCTGTCCACCTGGTAAGTTGTCATGGAATTCTCTAGGCCACATAGTATTTTTTCCACAACCTTACAGTTTCCAAACCACACATATTTGACAACTGCTGTTGAATGTATGTCTAAAAGAGAATGGGCTCTTGTACTAGGATAATGGTGGTGGGGATGAAAAATAAAAATCAAAAATAAATAAATGTAAATACAACGTTCTAATTAAGGAGGTAGCATGGTAAAGACATTTAACCAGCCAATTGGGTATGGACAATGAGGAAGACAAAGGAATTTGATTGTTACTCAATTTATTCCAATAAAACTGTATGGAACACTTACCATGTGCTTGAAGTGTGGTGGGTGCTAAATATACATAAATGAATTAATGTCTGGTCCATACTATTCAAGAAGTAGAGGTAACACTTAAGAGATAAATAATAATACAGTTAAATAAAATATTACACAATAATATGGCCTATGGTGTATGTAATAATTTGCTTACAATATTCACAAATAGCAGAAAAAATTATTTTTCCAGGGCAGAGTGAGGATTGAGGAAGTGGTGGTTTTCTAGGACTTTGAAAAGTAAATGAGAATATTCCAGGTAAGGTGCAGAAGGCCGTCTTGCACAGGTGAATTAAGATTCGTAAGTATGTGGAGGTTTCAAAAATCTTCATTGTGTGCACTGTGTATGAGCACATTTATAATCATGGGGATATTGCAAAAGCATAAAATGCAAGATGGAACTGAGAACTGATGGGGAAGGATGTTGGAGAGCTGAGTAGGTGATAAAAAGTCCTTGTGTTTCAAGCCGAGAGGCATGGACTTGATTCTGTGGGTGAATGGGAGTCAGTGAAGGGTTTTGAACTCCACAGCTGTTGGCTGGTCTGCCAATAAGAAAAGAGCCTGTGAATCGTGTCAATGAAAATGTGAGCAGATGGGAGGGCAAGGAGAATGGTAAAGAGACCATGCAAGAGGCAAGATGAACAAAAATAAATTTTCCATTTAAGACAAATAATAGAGGCCCCAGGAGCAGCAGGTTCCAGTGCAGACTTGGCCACGTCCAAGAACACCACCTACAATCACTCCTGTAAATGGCACAGAAATGGCATCAAGAAACTCTTATCACAAAGATAAGAATCTCTTAAGGGGGTGGGCCCTAAGTCCTGAGGAGCTCCTGTTTTGCCAAGCAGCACAACAAGAAGGGCCTGAAGAAGACGCAACAAACACCACTGAGGCCATGAATGCAGGTAGGAGGGTGTCAAGGCCCAGCTAAGTCCAAGGAAGTTGAGCCTAGATTCCAAAGGGTGCAAGTCTCATGTTCAATCAACTTACTTTCATTAGCACCCCAAGCTCAAGAAGTGTGCTGGTACCCTCTTCCCAGAGTAATGGGCTGTATAGCCAAAGGCCAAGGCTCAAAGTAAGGCCAGTCTGAGGCTACAGTTCCAGCTCTGGCTTCAGTGTCCAAAAGTGCTCAGGCCTCCATGAAGTCCCCATGGTAAAAGCCTCTGTCTGCCAACCTCAGGACAGAAGGACTGGTGTAACCCCTGGGCTGCTGTCTGCATGTGGTTAGTGTCCTCCTATGCCATTTGTATAAATAAACATGAGGCAGTGGGGAGAACAAGACAATGATAATAAAGGGTAGATTGAATGAATTGAACAGATACTTATATGGTAAAACTGTACAAGCTCCATGACAGGGGATGTGAAACAGCTGGCTCCCAGCTTTTTGGCTTAAATTACTAGGTTGTGAGTGGTGTTACTAAATGGAGATCCAGTTTAGGACATGCACAGCCTGAATCAGCATAGATTGTTTGTGTAGAAGACTCAAAAAAAAAAGATGACCTGAAAGCAACTGACCAGGCTGGGAGACAAGCTTTGACTAAGCAATTTTTGGACAGCAGGGTGAGATTGCATCTGTTGAAGCATGAGATTAAAATGAGGACGCAGAGATAGCAGTGCAGTTATTGCCAAAGAAAAGTGTTCCAGGCCTATGAAAACTGAAGCATGCTTGTAATATATGGCTGGAGAGCCAGCCCCCCAATACGTGGAAAATGCAGAAGTGAGAAGGTGATATTTGCCAAATATATTCAAATTTCTTTTTAAAAGAAATTAATATTGTATACACTTTTGAATTTGATTTCAAAACCAGGTATGCACTTGTTCACATTTATATCTGATTACAAAGAATGACATCTGGGGGCTTTTACAACTAATTTTTATTCCCAACTTTGCCATTTTTCAGACAAAAACAGGAACCGGAAAGCAGTGGCTGGGCAGGCTGTCTGTAGTGTGACGCAAACTGTTGGCCCTGACAGCTGTAGTAGATGTTGTCTTGCTTCTCATGAAAAGCAGTCTTCTAACACTGGATCAAACAACCTTGATCGTTTAAAGTGGCAGTGTTAGAATAAACCACAACTAAATCCGTTGGCAGTAACAACTCCACCCAAAGGTGAGTTCTAACATAGTACAAGTGAACACTGCAATTGCAGGTACTGGGTGCCTCTTTAGGAATTAGACTTTTTGTGTGTGTGTGTGCAAGTTCTGTGTACATATGAGAGAAAAATGTGCCATTCAAACATTTAAACACATATCTGGTTATTCATTTGGAGGTAATGTAAGATCAGTTTTAGTCCTGAGGTAGTTTCCTTCCTTATACATCAGAAACCTATCCACATTGGCACATTACAAGAAAGTATATGTTAATTTTAAATTTAAATTTTAAAATGATATTAACATATAAAAGGGAACAACCATGGGGTATACCTCCTAAGGGTAGAGTAGAGCAGGAAGCAGAAAATGCATTCTAATTCTAACTATACATGATTTTAGATGATCTGTAAAATTAATTTAGATTGTCATTTAGGATTCTACATAGCTAGTAGAACATTGACTATATTTAACACAAAATTATTCTACCAAAGTTTCACCCCCAAATAAATCAGCTTTACTGACTTGAATTACAAAACTTTATAGAAAGTGCAAACTGTTGCCATAGTTATTTTGGCATTTATTGAGCAGTAAGAAAATGTCTTTTTAAAATAAACTCTCTGCAAATTTTTTCATGAGCATTTTCTATGATATTGTCATGTATGGCTGGAGTTTAGAGTGTATAATAATATAAATAAAAAAGTATATCAAGGTAGAGCAAGCAAAAAATAAAGATAGGGTAGAGCAGGTTATGGAAAGCCTTGGACAAAATATTTAACATTGTTGGATTTGTTGGGCCCTAGATGTCACCTTTAAGACTGCACTTGTACCTATGTATGTTTCTACTGACACATTTATCTTACTATTTATAATTATCATTGATGGAACCATCTCTTCTTTCCAGATTATGAGTAATATGAAGAGCATGAAAATAACTTTATTATAAAATCTTTTATTCCAAATAAAAATTATAGTACTTGGTAATCAGAAAGAACTCAAGAACTGTCAAAAGGAATAAATTAATGGAAGAATGCCTGCATGTGTGGTATATGAACAGGAGGTTATGAAAAGTGGCATTAAACCAAAAAGAAGTTTCCAGATAAAACTGTCAAGATTTTACTTTGGGTTCTCTCCAATGACCTTCCCGCCCTTCCTTCCTTTCTCCCTCCCTTCCTGCTCCCTGCCTTCCCTCTTTCTGTTTCCTTTCTTTTTTCCTCTAGGCCTGATCCCCATAGCAATGTGGACCATGAGAGACAGCACTGAGGCATAGTCCCAGGGTCAAAGGCTCACTCAGGGGATAGTCATTTGGAATAGAAGGGACAAGAAAGTATAAATTGCATAAGAGCAAAATTGAGGCTCACAGCTGAATGGACCAAATACATTATGGGGTCTTTAGGCATGTCCTGGGAGCAGAAGATAGAGTTTATATCATAGGTAAATTCAATGTGGTGTCAAACATTGTGGAAAACTAAAGAGTAGAGGGTCCAAAACTCAAGCTATCATGAGAGTGGCTTTCCTAAATTTCTTCTGCTCTGGGAACAGCTTGGTTAAAAGACATGTCAGAGTACATAAGCACTCTCTCAGCTCGGTATCCGGAATTTCCTACAGTCTCATCTTCATCTATATGCTCCACTCAATATGCACGCTTCATTCATTTAGTAAAATAAAAGAAAAAAACAAAACAAAACCAAAAAACCATGTTTCATTGCCTATGGTGAACCAGGCATGTACTAAGTGGAGAAAATACAACTATGTATGAGCTCCAGCACTCAGGGAGCTCCCAGTCTCAAAGGAAAAGTAGAAATAAACAAAAAAGAGTTAAGTAAATAGTCCAGGGATGTAGGAGCACTCTCCATAACTTCAGAGCCTCCCCTCCTGCTTCCCCACCCTATGCTGATGGACTGCGCGCCTGACACAGAGCGGTACCCCATTGGCTGTAACCTCAGGGCCATGATTGGTCCGAGGGCCATTCATAAACTGTTACACTTCCTGGAATAAATAGGTTCTGAGTCTCACTCTAGCAGAGCAGTTTTATCTACCCCCAGTGTCTGGGTGAGTGACCCCGTGACCATCCACTCCATACCTCATCCTGTGGGACCCCATTTTGCCCTTCCTAAGGGCCCCCCATACCTTGTCCCCAGGACCTCAGCTCATTGGCAAACCCACACGAGGCACAACATAAACAATGCAGGAATGCTTGTATAAGTGCCAGGAACTCAGAAGACATACCAGATTCTATTTGGGATAGTGGTGGTTGAAAAAGGAATTCAGTAATACTGAGAGTAAAAGGATGGAGTAAACTTTAACAGGCAAACAAGGATGAGCAATCGAAATAGGTAGAGAGATTAACTAATTAGAAATCAGCATATTAAAATCTGAGTTATATGAAAAACAGAAAATATTCAGAATTCAGATAATTCAGATAACATGGCAAAAAATTGTAGAATATATGGCTGGAATTGTAGTCCACGACCTAAACTTTACAGTCTATGAGACCAGCTAATGTTAAGCAAAACCAGAAATATGAATGTCATGAATTTGAACAAAGACACTGGTTAAGAGGAATGAAGATAAAACATATAGTTGAAAAGAAAGAGAAAGAATTGACAGTTTTAGGACATGACTGCATATGTAGAGTGAAATATAGAGAAGTTATATGTGAGTCCTGAGTTTCCGATTTGGGTGCCTAGATTGGATAGTGGTGCCTTTATCAAGATTGAGAAAACAGGAAAAGTAGCAGGAGTAGAAAAGATGAGTTCAGTTTTGGATATGTTGAGCTTGAGCTCATCTATGGTTTGGCTATGGTTTGTCCTAGGAGGTTCATGTGCTGGAGGCTTGGTCTCCAGCAGGGCAGTGTTGAGGTAGTGAAAGCTTTCAGAGGTGGGTCATTTCAGAAGAAGATATTTACATCATGGGACTCTAACCTCATGAATGGATTAATGCTGTCTTATGAAAGATGGTCAGGTCTCATGGGACTAGGTTAGCTCCTGAGAGACTGGGTTGTCATAAGAGAGTCCAGCACCTCCTTTCATCAATGGTTTGTCGTAAGAGAGATGGGCACCTCCCTTGCATACTGCCAATTCACTTTCCACTACTCTACTGTTGTTACACAGCCAGACCCTCCAGAATGCTAGCACCATGCTGTTTGGACTCTCCAGTCACCAGAATTATGAGCCAAATGAAACTTTTTACTTTAGAAGTTAACTAGCCTCAAGCATTTTTTATAGCAATATGAAATTAACTAAGACAAACTCAGACTCAGTAGTATACAAAATTAAACTCATGAACATGAAAAACACATGAAGAGTCCAGAATGTAGTTGAAAATATGAATGGTTCATGACCTGAAATAAATACCCATCTCTATTTTCATAAAGAGAGTATAACGTTCCCTTGCCTTTTGATTCTGACAAGGCCAATTTACACACTACTTATTCACAAATGTCTATCATGTATTTCACTCTTCAATGACAAAATGCACTTTCCTGGCAATTTTAAAACAAAACATTTTATTGGATGTGTAAAATAATAATTCTCAGATATTTAAAATTAGAATTCGAAGCACTTAACAATACTCATAACATCCATTAAATTGGCACTACTGTCACTTCTTATAGTTGCTAAAAATAAGGGAGAAAAATCTATTCTGATTTTCAGTAGTAAAACTAAAAAAGATTCTGGAAATAATAAGAGTAAATCTACTGGCTTAAATTAGCTCTAATACAGAATACTTTACCAGATTCTTTATTTTTCATCATCCACTGAAAAATTTTAAGAGATTTAGAATCTGTTACAACATGGAAATAAGGCCAAATGGTTTTGGGGGGAAAAAAAACAATGAAAGTATAGAGAAGAGACCTATCGTTCCCATTATGAAATGAAACCTCACTCAATTCAAAGTAAAAAAAAAAAATGTCAATATTATTGGGTCTTGCTACTGGCAGAAGATGGGTTTTCTTAAGACCAAACACATAATAACCACTCTCAATATATATTGCCCAATTGCCCAGAAACCTCCCAGAAATGACAACCAATTCCTCCAGTTCCTAGGGAGATGTCTTGATATACACCCAATGTCTCCACTGAGGTTTTCTTTTTTTATTTCCTCCACTTCTACATCCCAGTAATATCTAACAGAATTAAATGTCTTAGAACCCAGGACAGCAGGGCAGAGATAAAATCTCCTTGGGTTAAAGCAAACATTTTGTTTTGTTCTTCCATTTTGTATAGTTTTCTATTCTCTGAGACAATAAGCTGAAGACATGCAGTGTCAAGATCCAAAGTCACATCTTTTTTCTTTTTTTCTTTTGTAGTGCTGAGATTGAACTCAGGGCTTTGTGTATACAAGGAAAGCATTCTACCAACTGAGCTATATCCCCAGCCCTAAAGTCACATCTGAAATTGCTGTATAATTCTGTCCATGCCAGAATACTATGGAGGATGTCTAAAACCATATTTCTTTAATGAAGAGAGTTCAGGGTATTTTAGGTTTTGATACCTTTGGGATATACTCTTAATTTGCATCAGCAGTGCCAGATCTGATGGCATATATTGGCCCTTTATTTCCTTCAGTAAACATTTTAATGTGGAAATATGATATGGAAAAGTTATAAGGTTTTCATTCAGTTTTGTTAAAATGTCCAACTCTTCATCTTGTATCTGCTTAAGCAGAATTTCTTGCTCATTCTGTAAAAACAGTCCAATTTGTTTAAATTCCCAGAATTTATTTCTTCTTTGCTATATTCTATCTTCTTTCTCAGCTCTAGGGATTTGTTGCCTTGCAGAATTATCACTTTTTCAGCTCATTCCACATTTTTCTTCAAGGACTTGAATTCTTCTAGAATTTTTCTGTGGTAAATGGCATTTATTAATGAGGCAAATGTAGGGCCTCTGATGTTCAGTAGAGAAACTGCATTGGGTACATAAAACCTGTAGGTCCTTCACATAGAAAAGAGTCAGAAATTGATTGTATTTTTCACACACAGAGTTTTCTTCCTGCCTCTTCTTCCTGCTCTTTCTGATCTGAAGTAATTTAGCAATTTCAGTCAAATTACAGAGTTGAGGAGTCCTCCTGAACTTCCTTTGTGGAAGGCAAAATCAGCAGACAGGGCAGGGAATGGCATCATTAAGATCCTTCCAGGACATACTGAAGCAGTGGAAACAGAAGTTGTGCCCACAATTAATGGTCACTGGGTCTTTCAAGCAATCCAGACAGATGGGACAACCACACTCCCCTTGGAAGTTTGCCACTGTGGCCACAAACTCCAATGAGCTATGAGTAAGGGTGATGCATAAAGAAAACGCTCCCTCGGCAAGCCTGACGTCCTAGAGCTCAGGTCTCAGTGTAAAATAGATAACCATGTGTAGGTTTTACTGGCCTGGAGTGTTGGTAACTGTCATGAAGTCTTGTTTAGTCCTCTCCATTTCAGTGCAAAGGATAAGAAGAATTTAAAGGTATAGCTATATCACAGATTAGCTCAGCAGCCATAGACCTAACGGACCAATCATTCTTCACAATGTGGAGATCTAAAGAATACCACCATAGCCAATCATGAGGAAAACTGATGACCTGGAGTGGGTAGAACAGTGGTGCAGGCCTGAGGCTGTGTAGCACCTTCCAATAATATACATTTTTATTTTTTTGTTTCATGCCTGAGTCAAAATAAAAGTGTTTGGCAAGAGGAATAGTAAAGCTCCTTGAATGTTCTGATTTCTATGGTTGGATGAAATCTAGCCTGTTAACACAATGTGAAAATACAGGTTTCACTTTACCTTAAGTAAAAAGCATTCTTGTTTTGGGCTTCCCAACATCCATTTAGGCATTTTCCTCTTGGGGAATTAACTGCATGTAGTCTTAATGTGAGAATGAAGACTTGGAAAGCCTAGCAAACTAGCTAAGTTAATCAGATGCTTTCTGGTGGAATTTTGTATGTTATGAGCAATGCAAGGACAGAGGACAGTGACAGCAGTGGTGTGGCACCCTAATGTGGCTATACAATGATGAAGCAGTAGCTGTGGAGCAGTTTATTGCTTTTGGGCTCTGGTGACTTTCGGTCCTGCCCATTTCCAAGCCTCCCAGGCCCCTCTCCCCAGTCTCTTCTAGGTTCTAGGAGCCTGGATATTCTTTCAATAAGTTTCCTTTACTTTAATTTGCCAGTTGGTGTCCAATAAGAAACAACTGAATATCAGGATAAGTCAAATCATTCAATCAATAAGAAAATACTGAGTATTTATTTCCTAATAAATCTCTAATTGAAATAAAGTAATGATTACTACTGGTCACTGACTACAACTTAGAATTAGAAAACAACTCAACCATGACTTCTTTTGATAAGAGCTTTATTAGCTTATCTTGAAGTCACAGCTAGACACATTCCTTCCTGTCTATCTGGTTTATATTCTTTACAGTAAGTCAAGCAAAGGTAGGATATTTCTAGTAAAACCCATTAAGTTCACTGAACAACAATTTCAGTAGTTTTTAAAATGCTATATTCAATTGTAAAAGATTTATTTTTACATAGGTGAGTATTTGAATAAGAAATAAGTATAAAGTCAGTAAAAATTTACTGAGTGGTTATTGTGAGCAAAGCATGTACAGATGATGAGAAGGAATTATTGTCTTTCATCATTTTGCACTTTAAATTATTTGGCATATTGGTGCTTGTGCATTAAGTTCTTGCCCTCATGAAGCTTACATTCTAATGGAAGAGACAGGGTAGGGAGATAAAAACAATAATAGTAAGTTGAAGTGAGTATGAAGATGAGGAGCTGAGGTAATGACTAACAGTGGAATCCACCTGAGGTATGGTAGTCAGAAAAGATGCCCCAAAGGCAGGACCAACACACTGAGACCTAGAGAATGAGAAGAGGTTGCTGTACAAAGATCCTGTTGTCACTAATAAGTTGTGAGTCTTTGGGTGACTGATTTTACCTCTCTGTGCCTTGGTTTCCCCATCTTCAGCATGTGGAGAGCAATACCACCTATTCGTGCAATTGCTGTGGGGATTACACGTGTTAATTTTGTAAAGTACTTAGAACAGTGCATGCACATAGCACGAGCATAATAAATAGTAGTCGTTATTATGACAACATTATTATTATTCTAGAAAGAGGAACAAGAATGTGCAAAAGCCTGAGGCAGGAAAAACATTTAGCATATTAATTAAACTAAAATAAGATTAGTGTGGCTAGAGCAGAGTGGGCAAAGTGATAAGTGGCATAAAATGAGGCTAGACACAGATAGGATCATCATGCAGGGCCTAAGGTTCATAGTAAAGAGTTTGGATTTTTTTTTTTTTTAACCATAAGTGGAATGGGAAATCAATGAAGAATTTAAGCAGGAAATTGATGTTATTGGATTTGCTTTAAGGTTATGACTTCATCTGCTATGGGGAGAATGTTTGCAGAGAAGCAGGAATGGCAATGGAGTGAAACACTAGGAGGGTGTTGTACAATTCTCAAGGTAAGAGATGATAGTGGGTGGGCCAAGGTAGAAAGAGTGGAGAAAAGAAGAGTGATTTCAAGATATATTTTGGAGACAGACTTGGTGGTATTTGTGAATTTGTTGAGGTTGGACAAAGGTGGGGAAAGGGGAAAGATGAAAGCGGGGCTGCTATATAAGTTGTACAGGATGTACTGCTTCAGTGTGCCTAACTGACAAGGGCAAATGGGAGCTGAAATCGAACTTAGACTCGGCTTACCAAGCCATGCCTACAGCATGGGTTTATAGCCACTTACATGAGGTGTAATTTGTATAAAGACAGTGCAATAGGCTAGAAGCAGACCCACCTTTTAATTCTGTCTTAGGCATCTAGGTAAAGAGTGTTGACAGATGTGGGGACACTGAGATGAAAGGTGGAGAGGCTTGTGAGAGGGGGAAAAAAAAAACCAAGAGTTTGGCCATTTGTTAAGTTTGAAATGCCTTACAGATCCCTTAGTAGATGTTTCAGATTGGTAGGTGTCTGCTTAATGCTGACCTTCTGCTCATCAGCTTTGCTAAGTCTAACAGTATATTTGTAAATGTGGATGAGTCCTAACACAACCAAATTCACAAAATGGCAGATTTTAATGTTCCTTTCTAATCTCTCTCTCTCTCTCTCTCTCTCTCTACACACACACACACACACACACACACACGAATATAGATACATATTTAGATTTTTTTCCCTCCATGCTCAGGCCTCCTGAACAAGGTTGAAAATAAATGGTGATAACCACTATCCTTGCCTTATTCCAGATCTGTAATAATGGTTTTAGCATATCTCCATTAAGTATATTTGCTGATTATTTCCTTGTAGAGACGATTATCAGATTAATGGAGATCCCTTCTATTTCTAGTTAGGTAATATTTTTTCATTTTTTAAAAAGAAAAAGGATGTTGAAATTTATCAAATACTTTTTCTGGATCTATTGAGATAATCATAGGATTTTTCCCCCATAAATTTCCTTTCTCATAATTTTCATTTCTCAGAATACCCCAGATTTTGGTGACAAGGTTAGGCTGGGTTCATGAAATAAATTGCTCACTTTCTTTTTCTTGGAAGAGTTTGATTTACCTCTTCCTTAAATTTCTGATTGAATTCACTGGTAAAGTTGACTGAACCTGGACTTTTCTTTGTGGAAATAATTTTGAAATGGCTTTATTTTCTGTACTAGGTATAAGGTTCCTCAAACTTTTATTTTTACTATTTCTTTACTTGTAGGAAATTATGTTTTCCTTGGAATTTGTACGTTTCATTTAACATTTCAAATTTACTAACAAAGTTGCTCATAATAATAGAACATTCTCTTACCATCTCCTAAGTTTGCACTTGTTATTTGTACATTCTCTCTCTTTTCTTGGCCAGTGTAGCCACAGGCTTATTCATTTTATCTATTACTTCAAAGAACCAACTTCGTGGAATGACAGCTAATAGTATGGGCTTTCTGAGGTGATGAAAATATTTTGAAATTAAATAGTTCGTGCAACTCTGTGAATACACTAAAAACCACGGAATGGTTGCTATAATTTGGATCTGAAATGTTCCCCAAAGGTTCATGTGTTAAAGACTTGGTCTCCAGTGCAGCAATGTTCAGAGGTGGGGCTTTTAGGAAATTACTGGATCATGAGGACTCTGATATCCTCAAAGGATTAATCCATTAATGGGTTCATAATTGAATAGACTACTGGGGATCAAACCCATAGGTGGTGGTAGAAACTGTAGGAGGTGGGACCTAGTCAGAGCAAGTAGGTCATTGGAGGAGTACCCTGAGAGGGTATATATCTTGTCCTCAGCTCCTTCCTTTCTGCCCCACTTTCTCCTTCCTGGTTGTCATGAGACAAGTAGATTTCCTCTGCCATGCCCTTTGGCCATGATGTTTTTGCCTTGTAAACAGCCAACCATGGACTAAAACCTCTGTAACCAAGAGCCAAAATAACACCTTCCTCTTTAAGTCATTTTTCTCAGCTATTTTGTCACAGTAATGATAAGCTAAATAACATAATGGTACGTGTGCATAAAAGGAAATTTATGTATGTCAATTATCTCAATTAAGTTGTTACTATATTTATATATATATAATATATATTATATATAGGGACTTGTATAACCTGTAGAGGTAGCAGTAAAGTTTATGTAACATTTGCATACATCAAGTCTTCCAATAATACTGATTACCTTACCTTTTATAAATTATAGTGTCCTTTATATCATGTAATGCTGTAACTTGAATATGTCCCCCAAAGTTTGTGTGTTGGAAATTTAATTCTCAAATTCTTATGTTATTGCTATTTAGAGATGAAGGCCTATGAAAGGTAATTAGAATTAAATGAGGTCTTGAAAACAGGACAACCATAATGGCATTAGTGGAAGAGGAAGAGAGATCTGAGCTGGCACACTTGCTCTGTCTTGCGATGTGATGCCCTCCACCATGTTACAATGCATAAAGAAGGCCCTGTTCAGATACCCATACAATGCTCTTGGACTTTGCAGCCTCTAGAACCATGAGCCAAATAAACCTCAATTCTCCCGAAATTACTCAGTCTCAAGCATTATGTCATAACAACAGAAAATGGACTAAGACATACAGATTTGACAAATTAATCATATTAATAGTATTGCTGGAAAGTTAGAATCATTAATACGACTTAATTAAAATCTTCAAGTTTTAAATGATGACTGTTGCTAGTTTCCAGAGAATATCGGTACATGTTTTATCCATAGAAACCAAACCAATCTAAGGAAAGTAGGTCACAGAACACCATCCAATCCAAACTTGGCATCAGGTGACCCAATGTTCCTTTCTTCACATAATCACAATGTTCTAATCAGCCTATGAGTCTGACCTTTCAGGCAGTGGGTAGTCTATTATTACTTAGTGGCTGCTGAATCCAGAGTCAACATTTTGGAAGCTAAAGAATGCTCATCTTCTTTCAAAATCTTTTGGCTTACAAAAAGCTGAGCCCAGCTAAAAGCTCTTGCCAAAATTTAGTTACTTCATGCATATGAACTAAACAACAAACAGGATACAATTAGCTAAGAATGAAAAAACAGATAATATATGTATTTTCTAATATGTTAAATATATTAAAAACACATTAAATGTATTAAAACATTTAAAAAGAAGTTACTGTGAAGCATTTTAGTCTTAAGAAAGCATAAATCAGATTTTCTTATTTCTCAAAATATACTATTCTTTCTTTTTTCTATAGACACTAAACAAAAAATTGAACTGAAATTATAAAATGTTAAATTATTAAAATTCAAGTGTTAGAATATCTCATATCAACATGCTGTCCTTAAGATACATTCTTTACTTCTCAGAGATATATAGCCCATAAACTTGAAAATAAAAAAAATTTGATTTTAATGTACCAAGTTTTTAAAAAGTACATGTGTTTTTTGTTGTAAGAAATGAGTTGAGCATAATTTCCTTTCTAAAGAGAGTGATTATTCATTTATATTAACAATACATAGTGATCATTCTATTGTTTAATAAATTATCTCTTTTTTTAGGATTTCCCTCACATTTCTATCACATCCAAAGTTTCTTTCTTAACCAAACAAATTCAGGAAAATAAAATAGCAAGAGACACATTAAAAACAAATGTAAGAATCTTAGGAAAGATGATTTGAAATTTTGAAAATACATTGAACTCTAAACTAATATAATTCCACTTTCACTGAGGAATGCTCGCTTCTATATAAAAACTTGTTTAGTATAGAGATAAACTGCCTCTTTAGAAACCATATTTACAACTCTAAAATAGTTCACAAGGGCAAATGGATTCATAAGAATGTAATAGTCTCTGTCAATAAGAATTATAAAAATTAGTGCAAAGGACTTAACATGCATGATGAAAACCAAAATGACAAATATAATTTTAGACTTAGGAATCTATATTTTTAAATAGCCTTTGCTGTGAGAGGTAAAAATACTGTGATAAAATATAAATGTGAAAAAATGACTTATTAAATATTCCTTACTAGACCTCAAGGCATTGATGCTTCCATGAAACCAATGATCCTGAGAAAATCTTAAAATCATACCTAAAATATTTGCAACTCACAACAGATAAAAAATTTATATATCTATTTTATAAAGGGTTCTACAAATTAGTAAGAAAACATTATGGAATGTGCAACTCACCAAAGAATAAATACAAAATAAACACATGAAATAACGCTGAACTTCATCAGCTAAAAAATGCAAATTAAAATAAATGTACTTTTTAGTCAATTAAAAATATTTAAAAGACTAATAACAAGAATTGTTGAACAGCTCCTGGGTGTGGAGTTGTCAACTACTATAGCATTGGTGAAATCATGAATTTGTACAAACCTCTGGAAGACAGTTGGTTTTTCCCTATTAAAATCTAAGAAGTACACATTCTATAACCTAGTCATCCCACTTCTAAGAATCCATTCTCAAGATATAGTACACAGGGAGACCCAGGAACACCCCTGCTGACCTGCAGGAGTCCAGGCCCAGGCCCAGGACTACCTCTGCTGATCCCCTGACCCACAGATCCTGGATGCAGACCCAGGTTAGCCCCCACCAACCTGTGTGAGAGCTCAGGCCCAGGACTGCCCCTGCAGAGTGGAGGTCCACACTGTTGCCCCCCAGCTTACATCCATCCTGGGACACTGCAGCCATCACCATAGCCCTCCCTATGCAGTAGCCTCCACCTTGGGTCAATAGATAGGGCCTGGAAGCAGCTGCCTGCCACAGCACAGCACACCACAGCATTGCATCTCCAAATAGGCAGCACAAGGCCATTGTAAGTTACACCCTTTCAGCCCCACCTCTGAAAGTGGTGGAATCCATTTTGGGCCACCAGCACTGCTATCTGGAGTTATCTCCACTACCACTACCACCATCTTTAGTTGCAGTAGTGTCCATCTGGGGACACCTGCTGGGGACTAGAAGTGAACACCCAGGTGAAGTACAGGTAATATGCAGGGCCACTATATGATTACAGGGTAGAAACTGCAATGTCTCAGATCTGCACTGCAAGAAAGAAAGACACATAATCAACATGAAACAACAAGGAAAGAAAATGCCCTAAACAAACCAAGATACTACAATAATAGAATCCATTGACAGTGTAATACATGAAATGTTACAGAAGGAGTTCAGAATGTACATAATTAAAATGATCTGTGAATTAAGAATGATATAAGTGAGCAAATACAGGCAAAAATTGATCACTCCAACAGAGAGATAAGAGAGCAAATACAGGCAACCATTGATCATGCAAACTAAGAGATAAGGGAGAAAATACAGGTAGCAAAAGATTAATTCAAGAAAGAGCTAGAGATTCGGAAAAAAAATCAGAAACTCTTGAAATGAAGGCAACAATAAACCAAATAAAAAACTCAATAGAAAGCATCACCAGCCAGGAATGGTGGTGCATGCCTGTAATCCCAGCACTCTGGGAGGCTGAGACAGGAGAATCATGAGTTCAAAGCCACCCTCAGCAATGGTGGGGTGCTAAGTAACTCAGTGAGACCCTGTCTCTACATAAAATACAAAATAGGGCTGGGGATGTGGCTCAGTGGTGAGTACCCCTGAGTTCAATCCCCAGTACCAAAAAAAGAAAGAAAGAAAGCATCACCAACAGACTAGATCACTTGGAAGACAGAATCTCAGATAATGAAGACAAAATGTACAATTTTGAAAATAAAGCTGACCACACAGTGAAGATGGTAAGAAACCATGAACAGAACATCCAAGAATTATGAGATAGCATCAAAAGACCAAATTTAAGATTTATTGGGACAGAGGAATGCACAGAGTTTCAAACCAAAAGAATGCATACTCTCTTCAAAGAAATAATATCAGAAAATTTCCCAAACATGAGGAATGAATAGGAAAATCAAATACAAGAGACTTAAAGGACACCAATGTACAAAATCATAACAGATCTACACCAAGGCATATTATGATGAAAATGCCTAGCATATAGAATAAGGATAGAATTTTAAAGGCTGCTAGAGAGAAGAATCAGATTACGCATAGGGGGAGGCCAATTCAGATCTCAGCAGATTTTTCAATCCAGACCCTCAAAGTCAGGAGATCTTGAAACAACATATAGCAAGCTCTGAAAGAAAATGGATGCTAACCAAGAATTTTATATCCAGCAAAAATTAGCTTCATATTTGATGATAAAATAAAACCTTTCATGATAAATATAATTTAAAAGAATTTACAGTGAGAAAGCCTACATTACAGAGCGTTCTAGGCAAATAGTACATGAGGAGGAAATGATAATCAACCATGAAAGTCTGCAAAGAGAGGAACTACACTAAAGAAAAAGCCAATCAAAGAAAAACCAAGTCAAGTTAAAAACCAAAAATAAACCAAAATGACTGGGATTACAAATCAAATAATAACCCTGAATGTGAATGGCCTAAACTCATCAATTAAAAGACATAGACTGACAGACTGGATCCAAAAAAAAAAAAAAAAAAAAAAAAAAAAAAAAAAAAAAAAAAAAAAAAAAAAAAAAGACCCAACAATATGCCGCCTTTAGGAAACTGATCTCACAGGAAAATACATCCATAGACTGAAGGTAAAAGGGTGGGAAAAAACATATCACTCACATAGATGGCGTAAACAAGCAGGGGTTTCCATCCTCATCAGATAAAGTGGACTTCAAATCAAAGTTAGTGAAAAAGAATACAAAGGACATTTCATACTGCTTAAGGGAATTATACATCAACAAGACATAACAATCACATATATCTATGCCTCAAATAATGGGGCATCTATGTATATCAAATAAACCATTCCCAACTACAAGAATCAGATAGAACACAACACAATAATAGTGGGTGATTTTAATACACTTTCCACCACAAGATCTTCCAAACAAAAACTAAACAAAGAAACCATAGAACTCAACAATATAATCAATAATTTAGAATTAACAGACATATACAGAACATTTCATCCATCAACAAGTGAATACACTTTTTTCTCAGCAGCACAAGCATCCTTCTTTAAAATAGACCATGTTATACCACAAAGCAAGTCTCAGCAAATACAAAAAAAAAATGATACTACCCTGCATTCTATCAGACCGTAATGAAATAAAATTAAGAAAAATCAATGATAAAATAAAAAATAGAAACTATCCATCACCTGGAGACTAAATAATACACTATTGAATGATGATGCATGGATAACAGAAGACATCAGGGAGGAGATAAAAAAATTCTTAGAAGTAAATGAGAACTCTGATACAAAATGTCAAAATCTCTGGGACACTATGAAGGCTGTGGTAAGAGGAAAGTTCATTGCATTGGGCTCATTCATTAAAAGAAGAAAAAGTCAACAAATAAACGACCTGACATTCTATCTCAAAGCTCTAGAAAAAGAAGAACAAATCCACACCAAAAGAAGTAGAAGACAGGAAAGAATTAAAATCAGGGCTGAAACCAATGAAATTGAAACAAAAGAAACAATTCTAAAAATTATAAAAACAAAAAGTTGGTTCTTTGATAAAATAAATAAAATTGATAAACACTTAGCCACCCTAACAAAAAGGACAAAGAAAATCTAAATTACTAAATTTTGTGATGAAACATGAAATATCATGACAGACATTATTGAAATACAGAGGATAATTAGAAACTATTTTGAAAATTTATACTCCAGTAAAATAGGAAACCCCAAAGACACTGACAAATTTCTAGAGGCATATGACCTACCGAAACTGAACCAGGAGGACATACACAACTTAAACAGATCAATTTCAAGCAAGGAAATAGAAAATGACATCAAAAGCCTACCAACCAAGAAAAGCCCAGGACCAGACAGATTGTCAGCCAAATTCTACAATACCTACAAAGAAGAATTAACACTGATACTCCTCAATTATTCCATGAAATAGAAAACTCATTCTATGAAGCTAGTATCACCCTGATACCAAAACCAGACATAAACACATCAAAGAAGGAAATTTTCAGACCAACATCCTTGATGAACATAGATGCAAAAATTCTCAATAAAATTTTGGCAAATCGCATACAAAAACATATTTAAAAAAATAGTGCACCATGATCAAGTGGGGTTCATTCCAGGGATGCAAGGTTTGTTCAACATACAGAAATCAATAAACATAATCTATCACATCATTAGACTTAAAGATAAGAATCATACAATTATATCAATTGATGCAGAGAAAGTATTTGACAAGTATAGCACACTTTCATATTCAAAACACTAGAAAAACTAGGGATAGTAGGAACATACCCTCAACATTCTAAAAGCAATCTATGCTAAACCAAAGGCCAATATCATCCTAAATGGAGAAAAACTGGAAGCATTCCCTCTAAAAACGGGAACAAGATAGGGATGCCCTCTTTCACCACTGCTATTCAACATAGTCCTTGAAACTCTAGCCTCAGCAATTAGACAGATGAAAGAAATTAAAGGAATATGAATAGGAAAAGAAGAACTCACACTATCATTATTTAAGGACAAAGTGATCTATACTTCAAGGATCAAAAAATTTCCACCAGAAAACTTCCAGAATTAATTAACGAATTCAGCAAAGTAACAGGATGTAAAATCAATACCCATAAATTTAATGCATTTCTATACATCAGTGATGAAGCCTCTGAAAGAGAAATAAGGAAGACTACCCCATTCTCAATAACCTCAAAAAAAAAAATACTTGGAAATCAATTTAACAAAAGACATGAAAGACCTGTACAATGAAAATTACAGGACACTAAAGAAATTGAAGAAGATCTTAGAAGCTGGAAAGATCTCACATGCTCTTGGATAGGCAGAATCAATATTGTCAAAATGGCCATACTACCCAAAGCACTATACAGATTCAATGCAATTCTAATTAAAATCCCAATGTCATTTCTTATAGATATAGAAAAAGTAATCATGAAATTCATTTGGAAAAAATAAAAGGCCTAGAATAGCTAAAGCAATCATTAGCAAGAAGAGTGAAGCAGGAGGCATCACAATACCAGACTTTAAAGTATACTACAAAGCTATATTAATAAAAACAGCATGGTATTGGCACTAGAGTAGATACGTAGACCAATGGTACAGAATAGAAGACACAGAGACAAAATCAACTTAAATACAGTTACCTCATACTAGACAAAGGTGCCAAAAACATACATTGGAGAAAAGATAGTCTCTTCAACAAGTGGTGCTGGGAAAATTGGAAATCCATAGGTACCAAAATGAAACTAAACCCCTATCTCTACTCAACTCAAAGTGGATCAAGGACCTAGGAATTAGACCAGAGACCCTGTGCCTAATAGCAGAAAAAGTAGGCCCAAATCTTCATCACATCAGGTAAGGCCTCAACTTCCTTAACAAGACTCCTATAGTGCAAGAAATAAAATCAAGAATCAATAAATGGGATGAATTCAGACTAAAAGGCTTCTTCTCAACAGACGAAACAATCAATGAGGTGAAGAGAGAGCTTACATTTTGTGAGCAAATTTTTTTTAATATATATTTATTTCGATTAGTTCTACATGACAGCAGAATGCATTTTGATTCATTGTACACAAATGGAGCACAACTTTTCATTTCTCTGGTTGTACACAATATAGACTTACACCATATGTGCAGTGATACATGAACCTAGGGCATTGTTGTCCGTCTCATTCCATCATTTTTCCTGCCCCCATGTCCCATCCCCTTCTTTTCCTCCCCTTTGACCAAAGTTTCTCCATTCTTCCCATGCCCCCTCCCATAGTATGAATCAGCATCCACTTATCAGAGAGAACATTCAGCCTTTGGTTTTTTGGAATTGGCTTACTTCACTTAGCATGATGTTCTCCAACTCCATCCATTTACCTGCAAATGCCATGTTTTTATTCTCTTTTAATGCTGAGTAATATTCCATTGTGTATATATACCACAGTTTCTTTATCCATTCATCTATGAACGGCATCTAGGTTGTTTCCACAGTTTAGCTATTGTGAATTGAGGTGCTATAAGCATTGAAGTGGCTGCATTACTGTAGTATGCTATTTTTAAGTCCTTTGTATATAGACCAAAGAGTGGGATGGCTGGGTCAAATGGTGGTTCCATTCGAAGTTTTCTAAAGAATCTCCATACTGCTTTCCAGACTGGTTGCACTAATTTGCAGTCCCACCAGCAATGTGAGTGTACCTTTTCCTCCACATCCTCACCAACACTTGTTGTTTGTATTCTTGATAACTGCCATTCTGATTGGTGTGAGATGAAATCTTAGAGTAGTTTTGATTTGCATTTCTCTAATGGCTAGAGATGTTGAACATTTTTTCATATATTATATATGTTTTTATGAAAAAAGGATAAAATAAAGCTAAATATATATGTATATATATCAAGTCATATATATATGATATAGAAGAACAAAAACACAATAGATGACGATTATGCATGGCATGATTCCAATTTTATGAGAGCAGTGTCCTGTGTATGTATATATACAGACATGTAGCTATGCTTATATAGTATATAAAAATTAGGGAGGATATGCAGAAAACCTCTGAAGAATGAAATTATAAGGGTGCTTATAGAAGGAATGGGGTGGGAGTGGGGAGGAGGGTAGAAAAAGTTGGGGAAAGGGGATTGAAATGAAGTAAATCAAATCCCATGCATATATGATTTTGTTAAAATGAACATGACTTCTAGGTATAACTCTAATGATCTAATAAGAAAGAAGGAGCAGAGTGACAATGAAGAGATTTTATAACTGCAAAATATATATTTTAATGGTATACATGTTTTTTACTTTTGTGTGTGTGCTTCATTTGACTAAGAAATGAAACAAAAGTTTGCACGAGACACTTGAGAAAGCAAAACAAATTTAAAGAAAGAGATTAAATTTGGCCACATTCCAATAAATGTTTATTCAACAGTAGAAGTGAACTATACAGTTAATTGGTGATAAGTGAGTATTCATGGAACACATAATATAGAATTGTCCTATATGTTTGGTGAGAGATTGTCTATAAAAAAATTAAGACACTGGTTATTCCTATGTTTCTTGCATTGTAGTTAGAAAAATAAAACTTTTTAAAAATATACTTTATAATTTTATATAATACTTGAGTTAATAATTCTAAATTCAATGAGTAATTTTGAATTTTCCTCTAAATTTAGTTTTAAAAAACAGTCTAGTTTAAATTCTAGGCATGATTCTAATTGCTCTGCACGTACTGATTAATTTATCACAACCAATTACTGTAATTATCTTTATTTTGCAGAGGAAGAAATGGGACACAGAGAGATTAAGTAATTTGAGAGACGTCACATAGCTTGTAAATGGTACAGCCAGGACTCAAACCCAGGCACACTGATTCTAATATTTCCATCATTCCACATTGTTTCTCAAAGAATTGCAAATAAAACCTAAATTTTATTAATTGATGTTATAACATTAAAGTTTTGTTTCTACTTCTGAAAAGCACATGAAAATATTTTTGAAAAATGCAGAATATTGCAAAATATTCTAATTGCATAACTTTAGCTACTGCCTCCCTCCCCATAAGTCAAAACTATTTGCTTTGATAATACAGTGTGTTACATTAAATGTCACACTTATGAAGACAAGCTCTCTTTCAAAGGAAATAGCTATAATTTTGAGAAACTGATTGGAATGAACTGCTGCTTATTTTCTCAAAGAGTCTATCATAAGTTGATCCTTCAAATATGTTTGTACATTTCAGTGCAAAGAATTATGGAGCAAATTAAGTCATGAGTAATTTAAGACTTACTCTGTGTTCATACATAAGATTTTGAGAGTAAATGAAATTCTGCAGGTTTTTTATTGGTCAATAAATAAAAACTCCATTTTTAAGATAGAAGCATTTTAAAACTTCTAGAGGAAAACAAAATTATATACAAGGAATTATTTGATTGAGAGTTGTAAGATATTTAAGAGATATATAAAATAACAGTTCAAGCTGGTGCAATGGTGCACACCTGTAATCCAAGCAAGTTGGGAGGCTGGGGCAGGAGGATCCAAGTTTGAGATCAGCCTCAGCAATTTAGTGAGGCTGTAAACAACTTAGCGAGATCCTGTATCAAAATAAAAAAATGAAAAGGGATAGGGATGTGGCTCAGTGGTAAATTGCCTCTGAGTTTAATCCTCAGTGTAAAAAACAAGTTCAGAGCAGGAAGAAACTGAAGTAATTGCTGAAGCTTATATGCCTACTGTGGAACTCAACTGGACCTACAAGGGAGGGAAAGAATTAAGGAGTCATAAAAGAAGGGTTTTTATTTTTTATTAAACAAAACAAATATAACTATGTTATTTTACCTGTACTTTTACCTCTACTGAAAAGTCACCACTATTGTGGAAGTTCATTTTGAAAAAGGATGCTAAACTACCCAGTAAGAAGGTCTTTTTAAGATAATGATAATGTTTAAAAAATTGTTCTGCATTAATTCTGTTCAATTAAATGATGTGACTGTCTTCCTTTTCAATCTTCTTATGCATTAATTATTCACCACTATGTCTCTGACTTTATAAGAGTTCAAACAAGAATATGAATCAATTGATTTCTTATTATCATGCATAGTTTCTACCAATAAGAAGTGAAGAAATCATTGATTAGTCAAATGTTATCCAATAACATTCAGGACTTTTAACTTGCATTTGAAAGCTTCCCCATAGTCAGGCAATAGTGGCATGAAGTACAAAAGTGAAAACACTAGGAATCTAGACTCCCAAATATATAATGGGATGTAGAAAAAGAGCAGAGGCAATAATAAGCTACAACTCCCAATTTCTTAAAATGTAAGTTCTTCTACCAGGGAAATGCATTTAAAGAAAACACTTCATGCTGTCAGAGAGAAGGAAGTTGCATAAGAGTCAACTATTAAGGCAAGTTTCAAGCTAGAGACAAAATTAATGATGAAATGGCAAGAAAGTAATTTAAGAATATTTAAATTCAAAAAATAAAGCAACAACTTTGTTACCCTTAATAAACTCCCTAGACCTTATTATGTCTACTCAGAAACTTTCTACAAATACTTAAGTTTACAGAGATTCTTAAAAGAACTCCCAACCTTCTCACTCCATGGAGGAGAAAGAATGGGTCCATGTCACACTGTAAGGAGGAGAGTCGGCAGAGCAGGGGTGTTAGTGCCAAAAGATCAAGGACTCGTCCCGGAAAGAAATGCTGGGAAAAAATTCAAAATTTCATTCATCAACATTCAGTCCCTTTGCCACACAAGTAAAAAGGAATACAATGCAAAGTAAGAAAAGAAAACAAATTAAATAAATAAATAAAGATAAACTATCAGGGACCTTCCCCACCCCCAAAATAGGTTTCTTTTAAAAGTGGGTTGGAGAAGAGGTCATGGCCAGTTCCTTTACATACAGATTATCCTTTTGATGATATAAGGCTACAGGAAACAATATTGAGCAATAACCTATAACATTCATATAGGAAGTAGACAAAAATATTGTTTGTGAAGTTTGTTCATATTTGAGTTCCTTGGGAAACTGAATAATACTGAAAGTTGAGTGCACTGGTGCATGGACTTAATGCAAAGTGCAACTAACAGTTTTAGACTGAGCTAGCTAGGATGTTCAAGCCAGCCATTGGGATTTTTCTATATGTGAATTTTTTCAATCAAGCTTTTATTGTTTCAGCGAATGAATGAACTGCTTAATTTTTTGGAGAAAGTCATACATTATTATCCATCAGCTATGTCAACACTATAGGTAATAATTAATACAATTATCTCATTGAACTCAGAGAATGTTTTAAGGCAGACACATTCTTTATCTACTCTTCCTTCCAAAATCTTCCTCCTATAGGCAGAGGTGAATGTTGCTTAATTGAATAAATAAAAAAATTTTCTTCATGCCCATGCTATTCTCTCAGTCGTACATATGTAGGTGTGAAAGGGACATTATTCTACAATGGGGCATGGAAAAATATTTATTGAGTTTGGTGAATAAAATGTCAAATGATATATTTTACAGAGGATTTAAAAGATTGGTGAAGGATTTAATACAAATCATAAAAAACTGCATAATAGTAAAGTAGTAGTCCATTGTTCAGTTTGGTTACCTTGCACAGGTAACACCTGACAACTTGATTTTTGTCCTTTATGAACTTACATTAAGGACATCAACATTAAGTTGCAAGAAATTAGCTGCGATTAACATCTTGAACAAAAACAGAACTGCATGCAAAATCAAGCTATTATTGACTCTGTATTCTATCTTATTACCCATCTGTTGGTGTGTACATGCTGGTACTTGCAAAGACTATTGGATGTAGAATCTGAATTGAAATTTTTCTGGCCCTTATTTACCTTATCTGATAAATAGGGGGTAATGCCACGTATGGTTTCTTTAGTAGGAACTAGTTATTTATGGCAAGTAATGAACTTTCAGAGACTTTCTGAAGAATGTCTAATTTAAAGCACTGGGCGTCTAGCTCAGGGGTAGAGTGTTTGCCTGGCATGCACAAGGCCCTGGCTTTAATCCCCAGCACCACAAAAAAAAAAAATCAAGAATGTCTGATTCAAGATTTGTATTAGTTAAAATTAGGCTTGGTTTGGCAGTAAATGACAGAAAGCCTTGCAAAACAATAGCTTAAAGAAGAGGAAAGTTTATTGTTGTCTAATAGAATGTCCAGGAAGTGGTACATAACTGGCATAATGCTCCTTGTTCTCAGGAACCTAGACTCTGTACATTTTGATGACCTGTACTCTTAAGGCTTTGACTTTACAGACCCAAGATGGCAGCATCACATTCCAGAGGAAGAGAATAGCAAAAAGATCAGAGGTCAAGGGAGAAGGGAAACACACCTCACCACCTCCTGTGAAAAATTGCCACAAGATATTTCCACTTACATGCTATTTATTGGTCATGCCTGGGTACAAGTTGGAAATGCTATGTCAGTTGCAAATGGTCACAAATCTAAGGTCCTTCCACCATGGGAAACAACTAATGAATAGTAGCTTCTGCCACTTGACATGTAATTTAATTATTTTAAAGTTAGAGACATTTTCTTCTTAAATAGGTGGGAAAAGAATGGTCTGATAA
>PVHX01022374.1:0-27827 GCA_004024805.1 Geosciurus inauris | reverse complement strand
ATGTGTGATGAATTTACTTAGTGTACTTTATGAGAAAATAATTTTATAGCAGAAAACAAACTATATCTGCCTTTTAAAACACATTTACTACAGATAGCATGTATTTCAATTCTTTTGGTTACCAGGATCATGGGAGGGTTATGTATTTACATATAATTCACAAAATTGGTATCTTCAACTTAATGATTACTACTCTTCAACCTTTTTCTAAGGTTATATTTGAATTGTGCTAGTCATTTTTGGCTTTCCTCCACCACAGCCAAGTTGGCTTTCCAAAGCTAGCATATTTGCTAATGCTGTTTGATCAGGTTGTTCTTTAAAAACCAGTTACTTTAGTTTTTTCTCTCTTTCCAAATTCTCTGCATTTCCAGTTGAATAACAGATAAATAGAGAAGGCTACTCAGTATTCTGAAGCAAACCAGTTGTGTTTGCATGTGTTAGACAGCTTTATAAGACTCAGAGAGACCATCAGATCTATGAGAGTCAGTTGAAAACCATTTTTTTTCTTTCAAAACAGAATGGGAATGAATGATTTTGGTGCATGTGTCATGAATGGTGAGAAGCTCATCTTATAGTTAGAAAAAATAAAAACACCTCCTTGGACTGGATGGATGGCTCTAGTCAGAAATACAAGAAACCTAAAATGTGTCAGTTCAAAGCAGTGAGATATCTGAAAATACATATACACACACACATATGTATGCATGTATATATGTATACATACATATCTGTTTATTTATGTAA
This sequence comes from Geosciurus inauris, assembly GCA_004024805.1. Taxonomy (NCBI): domain Eukaryota; kingdom Metazoa; phylum Chordata; class Mammalia; order Rodentia; family Sciuridae; genus Geosciurus; species Geosciurus inauris. The sequence continues at coordinate 27,083 of PVHX01022374.1, read as the reverse complement.
ATATGGAATATTCTGTTTTAATATATCATTGAAGGTAATATTTTCAAATATTATACATGGTCCTAAAATTCTTTCCAGTAAAATGTTATGTAGGAAATAAACTACAACTTATTTAATTTGAATAAATATATTCTGCAAATGTATAAGCATAAATTGTATGTAATTTGCACTACTATATTTGCATTTATAATTAATAAATATTTACCTTACGTAATATGGCACATTACATATTATGGTAAATTACAAATTACATATTACCTTATGTAATATTTACCTTATGTAAAATATCAATATAAGTTTACAAACTCATCAACAGTGCTTTTAAGTGTATTGTTCCTTCTAATCTTTTAATCCATGAAAATTATAAGTGGTTCAAACCAGTGGTCCATACCATCTATGATGTTTTTATCTATTAGTGGAGTGCTGAGTATAGACAAGCAAGTATTTGATAGGTTTAATCAAATATATTGAACTTGACCTACACACTTTAAGCAGTGTGGTCCTCTGTTATCTTCAAGGTATAGTGTTTTCTCCATATATTCATTTGATATTTCCATCCCTGACAACTCACAAATCCTCCCATAATTTTTGACAGCATTATACTCTGTTAAGAAAAGAAAGCAGGTGATATCCTTTATCTTTCAAATATATTAGGTTGGCAGGTGAGCTGTAGCCAACCGTGATTAAAGGTGAGTGGAAATGAGTATAGAAAGAAGAATTACCAATCAGAAAAGTAGGTGACTTGTGAGGATGGGGTCAGGGTGAGAAATAGGAGGAAGAGAGTTTAGCCATAAGCTAAGGTATGTTTCAGAGGAAGACAGTGCTAAGTTTTTCCCTTATTTTATAATCTTCCCTTATAATAGTAAGCCACTTCCATCTAAATAATCATCCTGCATGGCTTTCCTTGAGGCAAAATATGAATTTATGTGAATTATATGTGTGTGTGTATATATATATTAGTGTGTATCACTTAAGTCCTTGGTGCCTCAGCATTTTCACCTGTAAAGTGGGATGTGATGATGATAGTTCTCACTTCATAAAGTTATTTTAAGGATTAAGTAAATTAATTCTGTAAAGCACTTAGAACAGAGTCCAATATACTATGCCCTCAATAAATGGGAGCTCTTATTATCATCACTACTATCTTTGTTGTTATCATTACAACAAACTTCCCGTAGACAGCCAAATGATGCCCATAAATACTTGATGAGTGAGCATAGATTATAAAAATAATTGTGGTTTTTTTCATGATATATAATTTCAACTGTTTTTATTCTATATATGTATATATGCATAAACACGTGTGTGTGTATGTATGTGTGTCTGTGTGTTCCTCCAAGCAAGAATTTATGTAAAGCTTGCGCCAATGACATTTCTTCCTTTATATCATGGTCTTTTCCTTTTTATTGAGGCAATTTCTACTTTTCCTTCTTTCTTAACTCCCTTAATGTTTCAGTTCTTGTGAAATAGTCTTCTGAGCACTGAAGCTGGGACCTTGACATACACCAACTGCTGTTTTCAGTTTTGATTTGAACTAGAGCTGGTTAGAGATGCGGGGAAAGGATACTTCCTGAAACCATGTTGATATTAATAGCAACTTAGTGGTTTGGCTTTCACTCTGGTATCTGTACATTCATCCTCTTGTCCTTGGATTACAGAAACCTTTCTCAGCCATGAAGAAATCTGAATATGTGGTTCCTTATATTTCCTTTCTTGACTTAACTGATTTTTATAGATTGCCTACTTTTAAAAGAACTAGACTGAGTATAATAAAAGTACACACCCTTATATCAGCATTATTTAACTCTGCCTCTTCAGGGCTACTTCTGGAAATGATGTGTTGTAAAAAAACCAATCTATTTAAATACTGGAATGATTTTGAATATATTTATCATGGAGTCCTGAAATGCTATTTCATTGTGGAGTTTACTAGGGAAAATGGATACTTGCATCATTAAATCTTTCCTAAAGCAGCAGATTGAAAGACTAGAATCATACATGAAAAAATGTATAGAGGAATATAAAATGCATAACCATATATATACAATATAATATTCATATATCTTAGTCATATTTGCTGTAACACTGAGTGATAAACACATAGATTAGCGTTTAACCCATTTTAAGCTCTGTTGAGATAATACTAAATGCAATTTTTTAAAGAACTAGTGACTTTAAGGTAGTATGGCAAAAAAAAAAAATCAAGGTAATTCTTCCAGGCAATGCTTTTAAGATGTTGCAGTTCAGGAAGACTTAAGTATGTATATTTGTGATACATTAAAAGCATCCTTGCCAGGAATGATATCCTTTGGCAGAATTATTTTAATGTCCTGTGACTGTATCGTGTGTCTGTATTAAGAATGACCTTGACTATGTTTTCAAAACATGCTCTAGATTTTGGATTTTTGTCATCTTCCTCATTCTAATTTCAATATCTTTTAGTGGCTTCCTATTATCTACCTTTTCCTTGCCTCCTGGTATTTCCAACCACTCCTAACCAATTGTTTATTATGGTAACAGTATCTTTATTGGTATTTTAGCTAAATTGGATATTTGTATGTCTCTATGTCTAATTACTTACAAAGAAATTACTTAATACAGTAAAAAATGTTATCAGTTTTATACTTTAGATACCATGTAATGATGTCTAGAGAATTCCTTTGAAAGACTTCAACATTTTAAAATATACTATTAACCCAAAAGCAAAGAGTTATGGGTGACTTTTAACACCATGGGAAGTTTGTAATAATAATAAGAATGTTGATGATGACGATGATGATGACGACGACGACCACTCCCAGTTACTGACTTCATAGTTATGTCAGACTCTGTTCTTAGCACTTTACATGAACTAATTAATTTAATCCTTATAACAACTTTTTTGAGGTAAGAATTATCACCATCATCCTACTTTACAGGAGAAACTACTGAAGTAACGAAGAGTTAAATGAAAGATATGCAGTAGGACAGTTAGGAAGTATGAGGAAGAATTTGACCTCTGTTTTCTTTTTTCATGTATCAATTCCAGATTTTACTTTTGCCAAGAACTTCATTAATAAATTTTGAGTAGTTACACAAAAATAGTACTCTTTAAATGTTTAGCGGTCATGATCCATGTATACAGAAGACTAAGCTGTGTGCAGTGATGATTTTCCTATGCAAATTCCTATTTTATTTTGTAAATGTAAGAACCATCATAGAAAACAAATTCCGATGTCTTTCTTTCTGAAAAATGTTTATGTCCAATCATCCATCCATCCATCCATCTTAGAAGTTCCTCTGTGATTAACAGTGATAGATGATAAGAATATGAGAGTAAACAAGACCTGGTCCCTGTTTAAAGAAAAAAAAAAATACATGGAACTGGGGAAGAGAACAGAAATCCATTTGTACTTCTTGGTCATATATTCACCTTCCTAAAGGCAGATTAACTCTTAAGGAATCAACCAATTCTGCAATTCAGATTGTAAAAATTAATTTTACTTGAAAATAGAATTTAATTTGTTTAATTTGTTTCACTCTGTTTTCAGATTAGTTTGGATCAAATTAATGCATTAGTTATTAGATAAGGGTTGCTTTTCTCTGTTAGCCACTTTTGCTGAAAGGGAATGAGTGACAAAATCCTGCATAAATTCAAGGGGAAGAATAATCTGTTTTCTGTGGCAATATATATTTAGGGAGGAATATGTAGAACTTTTGAGTGTTTGAAGATAATGAAATATTCTCGCAAATGTTCTTACAAAAAATATCTTTTGAGTAGGATGCTCATTCTGTTGTCCCAGAATTAAGTGGAATATTATGTAAGCCTTTGCATTATTATGATTTTATCATATTTATGTTTTAAACAACATTAAAGCAACACAGGGATATTTTCAATATTCCTTTTCCACTAATCTAACACAGTGATCAGTTCTTTTTTTTTTTTTTTTTTTTGGTACTGGAGATTGAACTCAGGGGCACTCGACCACTGAGCCACATCCCCAGCCCTATTTTGTGTTTTATGCAGAGACAGGGTCTCACTGAGTCGCTTAGCGCCTCGCCATTGCTGAGGCTGGCTTTGAACTCACGATTCTCCTGTCTCAGCCTCCCTAAGTGCTGGGATTACAGGCTTGCGCCACCGCGCCCGGCTCAGTGATCAGTTCTTTTTGTCTCCATTTTAAGGATTTCCCCCAAACTTTGTCACTAACAATGTTTATAGAATTATGTAGTCTATGTTCACATTTTGTATATTTATTATACATAATATGTTTAAGACATGATACTCAACATTTATTGAGGCAACATTTTCTTCATATGGATTAATTGTGTAACTTTGCTCAAATTGATATACCAAATTTTATCAAATCTTTCTCCTATGATAGAGAACAAAAACTTCTAAACTTTGACATTTTTTTGTGGTGCTGGGGATTGAACCCAGGGCCTTGTGCATGTGAGACAAACACTCTACCAACTGAGCTCTGTCCCCACCTCTACCCTTTGACTTTTAAAAATAATTTATAATTTCTATTTTCACCTGTTTTTATCAGTTTATTTGATTGATTATTTCCTTTACATGTTAAGATCAACAAATTCTTTATGCACTTAAACTTTTCAGAAATATTATTTTCCAGGAAGATTATATCAGCATACACAGTCATCAGGGATAAATAAGTAAGTTTCTCCACAGCCTAAAAAACAGTAGTTTTATCTTTATGTTATACTGGTTTTCAAAGATAGCTGATGGTGTGGGCTGGGGATATAGCTCAGTTGGTAGAGTATCTACTTTGTATGCACAAGGCCCTGGGTTCAATCCCCAGCACCAAAAAAACAAAAAACAAAAAAAACCAAGATAGTGGATGATAAAGAGAAGCAAACATACAAATGCAATATAATAAAAATATTTTTAAAAAATGAGACATTAAAAACATTGTTCCAGCCAGATGCAGTGGTGCACTCCTGTAATCCCAGCACTTCAGGAGTCTGAGACAACAGAATTGCGAGTTCAAACCAGCTTCAGCAACGACAAGGCGCTAAGCAACTCAGTGAGACTCTATCTCTAAATAAAACACAAAATAGAGCTGGTATGTGGCTCAAGCACCCTTGAATTCAATCCCTGGCACCAAAAATCAAACAAACAAACAAAACCCACATTGTTCTAGTAAATATATAGTGGTAACCTCTTTTGTTATAATTGAAGTTTCTATCACTCTAAAAGAAAGAGTATATTTTCCCTTTTTAAGTTTTTTGTGAATTCAGTCCATATGGCTTTTGTCCATTTGTTGTTTGAGATCAAATGATTTGCTCTTCATTTTGTATGAATCCTTTATATAACACACATTCATTGCAAATGTTTGCCGATTTCTGGTATAATTGTAGTTATTATAATTGTTAAAAATTCTCATCAAGAATTGTGACTATGATTTTGTGTATTTGCATTTGCAAATAGTAATGTACTTTTAAAAATTATTCACTTAAATTTTAAGTGAAATGCTTATTGATTTGAAATCATAGATACTAATTGTGTTTACATTCTATTGGAGCTGTTACAAGTTAACTCCATTCTATTTTTCAGACTATTTATCATCCTTTTTTAATCATTTTAACTGAAGACTCTTCCTTACTAGTGTATCTCTTTATATTTATTTTAGACATGCCACACTTATTTTCATTTCTCCTATGGGAAATTTTCACTTTAATTTTTTTTTTTTGCTTTATTTTTCCGACACTGTATTTTCCCCCACTTTGTTCCTTTTGAAGTTTCAAGACCACTGTGTGTTCTCAGGTGGTTATGACAATGATGAGACACTGACTTATGGAATTAGCATAGACACATGGAAGCTATTTTATGGTACTGACATAACAAGAAACCAGTTCTGGGCCATGACTGAGACCAGGAGCTAGTGAGGTTCAACAGTTTCTATTCCATAGAGTGCCATTTTGTCCTAAATGATTGATGACATTCTCCTGCCCTATTCTTCACAGATTATAAGAACACTATTGGCAATCTCGAGCTTCTGTAGATACTCGCTTCATTAAGCATGATCCCAAAATGTCATTTAATTTATTTCTTAGATCGAATGTCTCATTAAACTCTGATGAGGCCAGGAGCTACTTTGGGCTGGACTTGTTATGAAGCACTCTTATCTTAAAATTTTGTTCTGTCCCTGTTGGCAAAGGAAACGGACAAGACAGTGAAATCAATGCACAGTGCACTTTATCTTTGACAAATTGAAATATTGTTATGCTAAAATAGGCCCATGGGGTAGAGATTAAAATCACACATATAGTAGATCCAACCTAAAGGGTGAATTTACAAAACTTTTGTGGCATTTGGTGTGTGTGATTTTATTTTCTTTTAATCTCGTTTTGCCTTATTTGGACATATCAAATGTATCTACTTAATTAAACAAGATACTGACTTCCACCTACCCACATTTGAAAAGTAATATCTTTGCATTTTGAGGTATACAAGAGGAGGTAAGAGTATGGGCAATGTTCTATCAGTTTTGATAAAATATATAACTCAGTAATTTTTTTTCTCACCTTGTAAAACAGATGTGTATCACACAATAAAATGACCTTGTAATAATTTTATTTTCCCTTCATTCTTTATCATAGAATTAGGGGCATAATCATAGGTTGGTGTGGGTAGGAAATGCAGAAAGGAGGTGAATTCTTCAGTAAATCAAATAGTTTCTGAATAAGGAATCAAGAGTTAAGTTTGGTCATGATGGCCATTGAAGCACATATTGTGGATGCTTCCTTAGTAGTAGAATCACTCTGGACTACTGGTTTTTCTTTCGATTCCTGCATCCTGCTAGTCTACCACTGCCTTACTGTACTCTCAGATCCTAACCCCATGTACCCTTCCTCTAACTCCACATCTGAATTTATAGAACTCTGCTCTTTTTTGTCTTTTCTCTGAGTCTTTATATAGCATACCAGAGAGCTGCTCTGCATTCTAACACTTTGTAAATAAATAGTGTCAGCAAGCATATTGTTATATGCTGTTGCCTAAAATATCTTGTGTTAGAAGGCTCTTGCTTTGCAAAATGTTGGTTCTCTAATCATATTTTAAACTTTGAAAAGTTGGCCACTTTTTCAATTATCACTGTGAAATATTATTAGTGTAGATTCAATCATCAGAAAATCAGAGGGCAGTAAGAAAGTTATTTATTAAACCTGGTCAGTGTTTATTAACGTTATCAGTCTATTTCAGGGCATGTTGAAAAATTCTTGATTTTGTGTCACCATTTTGTAGGTTATTCAAGAAAAAGGTATGTGATATCCTTTGGATTATGTTTTTGCTGAAATCATCAGATGCATGGCTAGGGATGCCCAATTTTGGTTTATTTTGTTTAAACAGCTGATGTTATTTTTATCATACTGATTTTGAGGTAGCCCCAATCAGCTTCCTATTTTCCCCTTTCTTGCTGAACAAGTAAAGATAAACTCTGTGGCATTAACTAACATGAATCCGTTTTTTCCCCAAATTGGGGTTATGAAAGATAAAAGCAATCTTAAGTGGATGGGCTAATCCACAGATTTAGAGTCCTAGGAGGACCTGATTTTGAGTCCTTTGTGGGATATTAGGTATACATACAACATCTTTCAAGAGTAAGCTCCTCCTGTAAAATGGTTGTGGTTAGGTTAGTCAAAATTGTTTCATTAAGACTATTTCTAAAATTAAATGAGATAATCTACCTAGACAGTGCTTTTCTTATTATATATGCAGGAACATTTATTGTTTGTCACATTATGTAAGTTTTTGAATTTGTAAGTAGGAAGTCATTGGCTAAGTAGTTGAAAGAAATGTTTAGGTATTTTCACCAATTGTACGGCCATTATTATGGTTTAATTTGGGGTCCATGTTGTAAAAGAATGGTTGAAATGTATAGCCCATGTGGTTTTGGTCAGTGGTACTTAAAATGTTCTTTACACTAATTATCTTCACTGTAGAGAAAGGAATTGTACGTAGTTTCTTTTGGAAGCATATGAACTTTAGCAAGGCAACCTAAGACTAATTACTAAGATATGAGAAAAATGTGTTAAAATCAAAAAAACATTGTAGACATTTTTCAAACTAAAACTTCAGTTGAAAACGTAGATTGCATTTTGATTTCACCAAACCCAAGTAGATTGTTTCCTTCTTTATTTTTCTCCATTTCTATGCTACTCATCATAATCTCTTAAGAATGTCTCTATTTTCACTTTGTTCCCAAGATTAAGAAATGAATTTTTATTGAAATGTTAAAATATGCATACTATGTGGCATTATGGTGTTAATATCATTCAAGAGTAACAGCTAAGTCAGTTCATTCATTTCCTGTCAAATTGCTGTTAGTTACCAAAGCCACCTAAATACTATTATATATCAGGTTTTAGAGTTTTGCTTTGCTTTATCAGAAGCTAAGATGTGGCAAATATAAACATGTTTCCAATAACTTGTAACTACCTTAAATATTAGTAAGGAGGGATGAATGTTCTTAAGCAATATGCACATATTTTCTTGATTTACTTTAGAGAATCATTTTGTTAAAGCAGCTATATTTGCATCTTCACTAATCCATTCAGTAAACAATTACTAAGTATACCCTATAAATCAGATATTTGAGGATACAATGATAAAATACTGTGTAATTCTGCCACGTAGAATGCCACATTATGGCAAGGGAAGCAAATATCAGTTTGCCATAACCTCAATGCTATAGAATACATTGGACATAATAATCAACTCTACCTGTTGAAGTCTAGGACCATTTTACTAAGCAACTAGCTTCAGTCTTGGAGCATGAGTAGCAGATTGCCTAGTACAAAGTAAAGTGTATAAGAACAGGCAATTGAATGTGCAAAATATTGAGTCAAAAGGATCTAACATCTGTAGACAACATAGGAGCTAATTGTATGAACACAGTCAAATCTCTGTTACTTGAGACTAGTATTTTATTTTTGATACACCGTAGGCTAAATCACATTAATTGTATAATTTGAATATTACATGTTTCACTGCAAAGTAACAACAAAATATATTTGTTTTGTGTTTGTGTGTGGGGCGGTTGCTTTTATAGTGTTAAAAATCGTAGTATCTTGGACTGTAGCTTAGTAGTAGAACATGAACTTAGTGTGAGGGAGGCCCTGGCTTTTATCCCCAGCACACACACACAGAGACACATACACATGCACACAAACTGTAATATTATATCTTCCTAGAAACTGCTTTCTTAAAAGATTGATTCTAACTTTTAAAACAACTGTTATAAACTTGGAAAGTAAGTTTCTGTTTTCGTTGAGCTATTCAGGTTTTTTCCTACAATAATAAGCACAGTTTGGATAAGAAATGCTTAACTTGGTGAAATTTTAGAAATTCCAGTAATGAAAATGATGAAGTTGGTTTAGCCTCCTATAATCTTGCTTAAGAAAAAAATCCCCTGGTATTCAATTTATATATAGCATGTAATCTAGATGAATAGGTTTAGTTTGTTTTTTTTTTTTAGATAACAACATGTACAATAGGAAATATAATGATCTCATCAAATCTGTCTCCTTCTGAGAGACAGTGGCCTTCTGGTCTTCCTCTCAGCATCCTTCTAATGTAGTTTTCTTGGATATTAGGTGGTTTTGTTTCATTGAATCTTGGCAGTTTATTGCTTTAGAGGCCTTTTACTGAGCTGGGTCAACATTCCACATAGGGAAGATTTTTCTTCCCTAGTCATGCAAGAAGACAACTGTTATTAACAGTGATATGAATCATTCATGTACACTAAGAGGGTAATAGGTTCCAGTTGTTTCAAAAACTGTTAATTTCTAGTTCTAACCATGAGTAGTTCTGTGAAGCAAATTATATAACTGGAAAAAAGAAATGGGAATTAAGTTCTTGTCTCACCGTCAGCTGTGTGTTCATTGAAGATGAAGTCTAAGGAGATATATCCTGTACTGAGTATTTTGTCATTTATCCAATAGGCCATCATATGCCCTTTTAGCCATGAGATTGTATAGTAAAGGACTGCAGGGTATTGTGTGAAACCCTGTGTTTTAAAGACTGTGAGATAAATAATGGAAGTTAGGCTGTTCTTTTATGCTGTTAAACAGCTGCTACTCTTTATTGCCAAATTGAAAAACATTTCCATAGTGGGGACATTATCATACCTATACAGATGGTCCCTGGCTTACATGGTTCAACTTCACAATTTTTTGACTTTCAGATGGTAAAAAAATACACGTTTGGTAGAAAGTACACTTCCAATATTGTATTTTGATCTTTTCCTGGGCTAGCCATATACTATGAGAGAATCTGCTGTATTGCTGGGCAGTGGGAGCAAGCTGAAACTCCTAGGCAGACAGATGACCACAAATGGAAACAACCTCCACTCAGCAGCCTGCTGTTAAGTAACTTGAATAGGTTGGGTATATTAAATGCATTTTTGGCTGGAGACATTTTCAATTTATGGTGGATTCATCAGGATGCAACCCCATCATATGTTGAGGAGCATCTGCACATACATGCATTTATATGAAAGGCTCCTGTACTTATATGGAATACATTTAGTGAAGGCGGTGAGGAAAAATTGCAGTTTATATACTTGAAAAAAAATTTTAGTAGTAATTAACTAATATTTTCTTCAAGTTTTTAAATATCTATGATCATATTAACAATTATTTTCTAATTACACAAAGAACATATTAATATATTTTTGTAAAAATGTAAACTCTAAATAAAATGAAAGTCTTACAGACAACATCAATCCCAGTCCCTTCCCAGAAATCACTTTTTAGGAGCAATGTGGCCAGGGTCAATGGCACACCCCATAATCCCAGCTTCACAGAAGACTGAGACAGGAGGTTCACATGTTCCAAACCAGTCTAGTCAATTTAGAGATCTTGTCTCAAAATAAAACGTTAGGAAAGGAGTGGGGATATAGGACAATGGTAGAGTACTTGTGTTCAAGGCCCTGGGTTCAATCCCCAGCACAGGAAAAAAACAAAAGTGGTATGATGTTATCTATTTCTGAACACATACACACACAGAGACAGACAAATTTTGTTTTGCCTTTGTACAATGGCTATTGTACTATATGTCTTGTTATTGAATTTTTAATTTAACTACATGTTTTGGAGATCTTTCTTATCATCAATAATACAGTCAAACTGGGCGCCATGGCGCAAGCCTATAATCCCAGGATTTAGGGAGGCTGGGTGCGGTGGCGCAAGCCTATAATCCCAGCACTTAGGGAGGCTGAGACAGGAGAATCACAAGTTCAAAGCCAACCTCAGCAATAGCGAGGTGCTAAGCAACTCAGTGAGACCCTGTCTCTACATAAAACACAAAATTGGGCTAGGGATGTGGCTCAGTGGTCGAGTACCCCTGAGTTCAATCCCCAGTACCAAAAAAAAAAAAAAAAAAAAAAGAGTATATAGCAAATTAGATGTATCAAAGTGTATTTAAGCTCTAAACTTCTGATAGATGTTTAGGTTGAATCCAACTTTTCTGTCTCCTAACAATAATACTATAAAAATCCTATTCATGCTTTTTTCTTTCAATTATTACTTTAAAAATGTTTTATCACTATATTACAGTTATAACAAATATTGGGGCTCATTTTGACATTATCACACATGCATGGAATATAATATTTTCCAATTCATTCCCCAGTGCTTTCTTTTTTCCTCCGCTCTCTCCTCTCTTCTACTCAACTGATCTTCCTTCTATTTATTTATACATTTTTTAATTAGTACTTTATAGATATACATAAAGGTGGAATTTACTGTATTATACTTATTCAGATATATAACATAATTTGGTGAATTTCATTCTTCAGTTCCTCCCTTTTCCCATCTCCTCTCCCTCCTCTTCAGTCCTCTTCTTCTATTCCACTGGTCTCCCTTATAATTGAAAATGTTTTCTTCCCAAAGATACAAGTAAAAAATTGATCCAGTAGTTTTGATACTCAAACCCTGAGCGCAAAATTACACTATGTAGCAGTTGACCATTTTCAGTTGTGTCAGAAACTCATTCAGTGGACTAATCTGTTGAAAGAATTTTAAACAAACAACCACATCAATCCAAGGACTGGTAGATTTACTTAAGGAATGTTAGGTATAATTTTTCTTAGTGAGGAATGCTATTATACAAATATAGATACTAAAAGTTCTTAATTAATGAATCTTATTGGGAAACATGTTTTCCGTGATGTTGACTATATTAAGGATATTTTTGATCATAGAGAGGATAAATTTGTTAGCTTCTACCTCACATTTTCTTAAGCAATAAATGTTTGTTAAGAAAAGCATAGGATAGAGAAAAAAGGAGGAAACTGCAAAATATGTGTGATCCTGGTAACTATGTGGTATTGAGTTAATATTAATCAGTTCACAAAAATATTTATACTGGAATGTGGAATAAAAAGCTAAGGATAAAAATTAAATAGAAAGACTCTACTGTCACATGTGCATCTTTTATAGTGCTACCTTTAAGAACCAGCTCAATAGAGACCAGTGGAATAGAAGAAGGGGACTGAAGGGGAGGGAGAGGAGATGGGAAAAGGGAGGAATTGAAGAATGAAATTCACCAAATTATGTTATGTACCTGAATAAATATAATACAGTAAATTCCACCTTTATGTATATCTACAAAGCACTATTTGATGCAGGACTCTCAAGCTTTAATAAAAGAACCAAAGCTATACCCATCACCATCACCTTTCCTATTCACCCTTAGTCTTCTCAGTAGACATTCAAGACAACATTAAAAACTAGGGGATTACTTCATATCACTTCAAATCCATCTTGTTTCCTCAGACCATACTGAAAAGATAAGTAAAAACTATCATACAAACTTCATCCCCTATTTAAGTCCTTTGGCCACTCCTTTGGAAACTCACCTGATGCTATAAGGAATAAGAAAAGACTCCTCTGTTCCCTTGTTTCTTGTGGATGCTTACCCTGCCACTCTTATGATCTGATTCCTGAGCTATTCTGCAGATGCTTGCCTTGTTTTGTCTTGTGTCTCTACTCTACTCTACCACTTCTACTAGATTCACCCTCATTTTCCAGAAAGACACTGTTCTGTCTGCCCCCTGAGTGAATGAGATTTTTTTTGTCCCATCATTCCCCATTCATTTCCCTAGCAAAGCAAATTTCACTTTCAGTTTCACACAGGGTTTCATTTATACTTTGTTATTTCCAATTTCAACAATGCTCGCATTTTTGAAAAAAAGAAATTTAGGATTTCTGAAAATTTAGAGTTGGACTTACTCTAAGAATATGAAGGACAGAACTCCCAATTTCTGCTTTGAGGAGTTAGGACAAGTTTTTTTCATGTGAAATGACATTTGAGCTGGTTCTTAAAGGTAACACTATAAAACATGCACATGTGACAAACATATCTAATAAGTCATATAAATGAGGCCAGTTGTTATTGTGATATATCTTAAGTGTATGCACATTATATTTTATGTCACTGATGTTTTGGCTTTTTTTTTTATTGAGGATTGAACCCAGGGTCACTTTACCACTAAGCCACATCCCCAGTCCTCTTTACTATTTTATTTTGAGACAAGGTTTCACTTAGTTGTTGAGGCTAGCCTCAAACTTAGGATTCTCATGCTTTAGCCTCCAGAGTTGCTGGGATTGCAGGTGTGCACCATTGTATCTGGCTATTCCACTGTTTTTTATTAACTTTAATATCTTGAACAAATAGGAAAAATTAAATACTCCCTGTCAATATGAGAAAAAATCAAACCAAATGTGAATGTTAGCTGTAAATTTTCTTATCTATGGCATAGTGTAATTCATACTTAGAATATTTGTTAGTCAGAATAGGGTATTTTAGACTTCTTCCAAGTATAGACTTCTAGTAGAGAGTCTTCCGAAGAATTAAGCCTTCATATAATATGTTGAGCATACAATGAATATGGTTAGTGTATGGAATTAAAAAACTAATATAGTATAAGTTATGTATGAAAAATCATTCCTGTGCTCTTAAAGTTCTTTTTTATTTACGTCCTGGAGGTTCGGCCACCATGTGCAATACCACTAAGCCGCAATCCAAGCTCTTTTTATTTTTTAGTTTAAGACAGGGAGTTACTAAATTGCCAAGGCTGGCCTCAAACTTAGGATCCTTCTTCCTCGCCTCTTAGTAGACTCTTCTGAAAATAAGTCCAAGTCATGGATAAATAAATATAATTTTGCAAAAGTAAAACTTGATGCTGTATTTAATATCTTACTGATTTCTATTATATACAATAAACATACAAAGCTGGCATGGTGGCATATGCCTGTAATCTCAGTGATTCAGGAAGCTGAGACAGGAGGATCTCAAGTTCTAGGCCAGCCTCAGTATCTTAATGAGTCCCTAAACAAGTTAGCAATACCCTGTCTCAAGATAAAAAATAAGAGAAAGGGCTGGGATATAGCCCAATGGGAAAGCACTCCTGTGTTCAATTCCCAGTAACCTCCCCCCCACTGCAAAATGTAGGCAGTTTCCTCCAAAGGTACATTTAAAAGTTGTAAAAATAAATATGAAAAGGGAAATATGTGTACATAATATGACAGGTTTTACAAGTACTGCTGTTGTCATTTTAAAAAACCCCATCCTGAAGACACATTTTTATAGTTAGGAATTCACAGCTAAGGTTACAGTGAAATCCATTGAATAAATATGAATTAATATACATATACAAATTTAGATGTTCCTTCTTCAATAAAATCACAAATATATAAATGGAAGTAGAATACTAAAGAGAAATTAACCTGGTAAAGTTAAGTACTTACCCATAGTTGTTTTAGTTTCATTGCTATCCCATGATAGACTTCAGATTTTTTCATCTTACTCCAACTGAATATCTTTTATAGATGTCAGAATGATTAGATTTACTGTGTGCAAAATACTCAACATTGGGAATTATAGACCACTTAGAAGATTGGCAAGGACAAGTTAAAACTGAAAATAGGTCTCTCAACAGGCATGCAAAATCATAGGTGTGATTCAGTAAATTTTCAGGGACCTTTTCCTTTCATGATAGGAATGGGGACCATTAATATTTTTACATTGTTTTCAGACAAAATACTGGGAGCAGAAAATGACTCCTGTATTTATTTGCAAGGTGCATTTGTTTTATAATGCGTTATCCTCCTTCCTAGACACACCCCACTTTCTGTCAAAATATTCCTTGGCTGTGTGTGGTGTTCTGTTCCACCTCCTAGGCTCTGCTACTTTCATACTTTCCACCCAGAGAAGTGGAAGTTCTGTTTTAAAAAATCCTGAATGAATATAAGTTTCATTCTGACAAGCCCTCTATTTCAGTTTGACCTTTTCAGTGCTTAGAAATTTTAGAAGAAAAAAAATCTAAGATGACCTTTAATGTCATTATTTAAGTTGGCTCTTGAGGAGAGCAAAGAAAGCAACAACTTGAAGATGAAGGTTTACAGGTAAACACTTCTGTTCCACCGTCTGCTCCCTGCCACCCCATAGCACAGTTAAAGTGGAATAAGATACCAGGGTGGGCCAGAGAGGCCAAGGTACAATGGAAATAAGGAGAGAGCAGGGGAGGTGGCTTGGGAGCAGATGGTATCTGGGAAGAGTGCCACTCCATGGCACTGTTGGCAGGGTTACAAAGAGGTAGATGTAGTAATAAGCTGTGCCAATTTCTGAATGTTTCAGAACTTCACTTTGTGGCTTCTGGCCTCAAACTTTACTCATTTGCTGTCATATAGCTTCCCCTATTGCCAGGAGTTCCTATAAAAGCATTCTTCTAATATTGCCTAAAAGCTATTTAAAATATATTTTATATTTGCATAGTATAATTAAGCTACAGAAATGCAAGGAAAAAAGTGTTCATTGTCTTTGGTCTTCACATGAGTAATAATTAGTACATGTAACAAGTCCAATAATAAAATATAAAATATATTTATATCACAGGAGCAAATACTGATAAAAACAGTTTGTTGTATTTTTTTCTTTTTTTACATTAAGTGTATAGCACTCATATGAGCATTTTGCTTGTCTCGTCTTTAGTTGAATCTCTAGTTTCCATTAAAAAAATAGGAAAGAAATGGCCTAATTTAAATTGTAATAGGTTCTTGGCTAAAGTCTTATTTTTCCCTAAAACATGCATCTACTGCAAATGCTACTGCCATTTCTAGTGCCTAAAGTGTCTTTGGAGGATATGCATAGTGAGTTGATTTGAAGTTTTTGGCCATATGGCATGGTTGAAGCAAAAACTTTGTATTGGGTCAAACGATGTGTAATTGCTGATACTTCAAAAATTTTAAATTATGAAATATCAATTCTGTATGTTTCAACTTGATATATACTTTTAAAATTACTTATGTTGGATTTGGGTAAAAATAAACAACTTTTAAACCATGTACATGTAGTTTTGATCTTGCAGGTAAATAAGGATACACAGTTTTCTAAACCTTCATAAAAATACTATTTGCAAAGGTGTGGAGGTTTGTCTCTATAAAAGTGCTCTGAGAGCATTGGTTGATATGTAATTTATTAATCAAGTTTTTTTTCTAATGCATCTACTCAGAAGTAACTTTGCTGTACAACACACACAAAAAAATTCATTCAGCCGGGTGCAGTGGCTCAAGCCTGTAATCCCAGCACCTAGGGAGGCTGAGATGGGAGAATCGCGAGTTCTAAGCCAGCCTCAGCAATGGCGAGGTGCTAAGGAACTCAGTGAGACCCTGTCTCTACATAAAACACAAAATAGGGCTGAGGATGTGGCTCAGTGGTCGAGTACCCCTGAGTTCAATCCCCAGTACCAAAAAAATAAAAACAAAAAAAAATTCATTCAACAGAGAAGTTAGGCTTTTACTTAGCTATACAATGCCTTTTTTGTTTACTAATTCATATGCTGGTCACTGGAATTTCTTGTTCAAAATTTAGTCCAAAGCAATAGTATTAAAATTTCCTACAAGTGAACAAAAATTATGTTCTTTGTTTTTGTTTCTGAGACTGTTTTTAGGTTGGGATGACCTGGTTCTGTAAAGTACACAAATTATTAGTATTAAATATCTGTCTCAGGGTAAATGTGAATAGTTTTTTGTACATTTGAATACTGAATTGGGCTTTGTACCATAGAGTTATGTTTAGATGAAGTTTTTCCAACAGTATAGGAAGTATTAATTACATTTCTGTAGCAAAACCTATTGTGTTACAATGAAGGAAACATTGTATTTGAAAGACACCTCCACATCCAGGCTGTTTCTTCAGTTTGTTGTCTGTGGTATTTGAAGACTAGAAGGAATAACTAGATTATCAAACAGAAAAGCAAGTGCTTCAGAATGAGAATATGTTTGTGACTAAAGTAGATTATCCCTTAAATAGAAAATAAAGTTGATTATTAAAGGCAAGAACACATATTAAATGTGAATTATCTCTGGAGTTTCTCCTAAATTCATATCAACAAATATGATAATGTGTAATTTTTTTAAAAAAAGGTCAGAAAGTCATATAATCAGTTTTCATTCATTTGCATGCTTGTAGTGAAGCACAAGGCTAGTATAATGTGACCCCTGAGTTCTAAGAGAATTATCTGGAAATTATTGTTTGTTTTGTGGTTTGTTTCTGCTTTGTCTTATGGTGCAAAAGGATCTTAGTTTTGTTCTTTTCCTTAAGTCTTGCTTAATTCTGAGTCCTAAGTGCATTTTTAAAAATGTTTAATATTTTAAATTAATAAATTTTACTATTTTATATATGGATCAAATATTCACTCAAATTTTTAGATAGTTGATCAAAGTATCTTCTTGATAGTTATAGATTCACTTCCAACTTTGCCTCCCTAAATCTTGGCTCACTAATAGTGTTGTTCTCATTTTATCAAACAGAACTGATTCAAATTGATTATATCAGCAATTTTTTGTTTAATGTTTTTGCCGCCATTGCCTTCTTGTACAAAAAAAAAGACAGCTTATTCTATACCATTGTCCAATTATTTTGAAGTCAAATACTGTCCATTTGTCATTTATTTTGATATGTTTTATTTGATTATACATTTCTCCACATGCAATTGAATTTACATCAAGTTAGAAATGTTCTTGACAACTTTCATAAGGCCTTTCTCCATTTTTGTTACCATATTTTTACCTATTACTCAAATATGTATGGTAAATGATCTTTAATAAACTTTCTCTATGATGACGTATAAACCCCATATTTCTACTGAATTAAGACAGCAGTGTCCTAGTACTTATGATCCATGACTTTAACCAACCTTTCAATTATTTTAAGTTTACTTGCTTTTCTGTAGGATCAAATATGTGTTGAAGGAAGAATTTCAGAAACAGCATAAAAAAGCAGCAATCACATATTTTTGTTTTGGTTTTCATTCAAAAAACAGATGTGAAATAACACAAAGTAGAGGAAATTATTAGTAATTCTTTTTCCCTTTTTATTGTAAAATCAAATGAAAACCACAGGGATAAATAAGTCTTGACTAACAAGTGGAGTAGCATGTACTCATGAAAAGCAACCATTTCCTGATGAAAATTATACCCTTACTAATTATAAAACCTGGTGTTATTTCATTGGTTTGGAGTATGGTGTTATCCTGATTGTTTTGGGGTTTTGAAAATATCAGTTTTCAACATTTGCACGCTTTCAGTTATACTATGGTGACTAATGTCCGTGTTGCTAATTACTACAGATTTAGTCAGAAAAATTATGATATGGTCTTTCTTTAGCTATTGTCAGGTCACTTAGTATCTGCTTAATCTTTTTACACTTTAATACACTAAAGGAAAGATTGAGATCATTAGAAATCCAACTGTAATTTAGCACTGTTGAGATTAAGGACGGGATTATGGTCATTAGGAACAAAATGGTTTCATTTATGGACTGAGAACAATGAGGTCCATCAATAAACCACTTTCTGCTTTTAATGATCCTACTTCTCTCTAATTGTGTTCAAATCTAACAACAAACTCATTTTCTTTCATTCTGAAGAAGATCATTAAAACAAATACTTTGGGTTTGTGTTGCTTTTGCTTGCTTATGTTTTGGTGTTTATTCATGAATACGGTAAAATAACTGATATATCTTTTAAGGAAATATGCTGTGTTCCCTCCTCATTTATCAACATATTTTTGGCAGAAGCATAGATTTTCTGAGATTAGATGAGCTCCAATATCAGTAGCATCTTAATCCTTATACAAATCATTCATTTTTAAAAAATATTTTTTAGTTGTTAATGGAGTTTTATTTATTTATATGTGGTGCTGAAAATTGAACCCAGTGCCTCACACATGCCAGGCAAGCACTGTACCACTGAGCCACAACCCCAGCCCATGTCATTCATTTTTGAGGGGTGTGTGTCTTATAAAATCCCCAACTCAAAATATCTGAATGTGCTGAGAATTGAAAATTATATCTCTTCTTGGGTGCTCTGGCTCTTTTTTTTTCCCCTTCTGGTAGGAAATAACCCACCTCCCTATAACCAAATTCCTTCAGAAATCAATTATACTTTACTGAATATAAGGTGTTAACTAAGGAATAGGGCACCCAAAGTGCCTGCAGGGCCTATCTCCTGGCACTTGTGCTCTTGACATTTGAGATCTTGGTTACAGTGAATCAACTGGGCTTATTCTCCAACCTTTCTATATGGGGCAGTTGTATTTGTTAGTATTTTTATGTACTTCAGTTAAATATTATGTGAGCCAAGAAATCATGTTAGAAAAAGAAAGATGGCTCATTGTTACAAAAGCAATGTTAACTGCATTGGCAAAACCTATCAAGTCATTTTAAATTTGCTCTCTCATCAGTTATGGGTAAGAAAACTTAAATGATATGGACCAATTACAAAAGCCTTCTGTCATCAGATTCCTTTATAAAGATTTTAAGTTTTGGGAACTTAAATGAATCTAGGAACCCATGCATTTTGTATGTGTGTTATATGCCAGCAAGGCTTTGCTGGGAGCCAATCAGAGGATGCTAACTCCCATAGGGTACGTTAGCTCTACATCAAAAAGTTAAGTATTATTTATAATTTTTCTGTTAAAACACTTAATACATATATTTTATTTTATGAACACCAACTTTAACCTGTTTGATTAATTGACCTTCCCTGATTTTCTAATTATCTCCCCTAGTCATATCTAGTGTATTAAAAGCTTTATTACTATGTGCTCATATTCAATAAAAATGTTAACTTTATAATCTAAGTTATATCATTTTTCTCTCTTTATCCTGTAAAAATGGACCTTTGCATGTTTGTAATTTCTTTTTTATGGTACTGGAGATCCAAGTATGGACCTCATGCATGCAAGGCAAGCACTCTACAAGTGAACTACATCCTCAACCAAGATGTTTATATCTCAAATATTCATTCCACCACTCCGGCAAGATAAACTCCTATAGACTATTGTCATTTCACCCAGTTAATAAATGTGTGTGTACACATATATATGTGCATATATTTATTTATATATAGATATAAATATACATATAGATATATATACACACACATGTGTGTATATATATTTAATTATGATAAGAATGACATTCAATGGTGCCCAAGTATAGTATGTCCTTGAGGAAAATGTAGTTTTTCTAGAGGAACTTGCATTTTTACTAAAGAGAGAGGATTTAGAGTTAGGAAACCTATGGAGAGCAATGGAAGAGACTTGAATTTTTATGGGGCAGGGAAGATGATACATTTTCTAGGACCTAAGAGAAAGAAGACCTAAAATGTATCATTATAGTCCCAATTTTCAAATATTTACTCATGTGTGAGTGAATGGAAGAATGACTTGAGAAGACTTGGAAGTTGATAGATGTTATTAGTGGAGTATCCTTTTTCCACTGTAAAATGGAAAATAGCTGATATAATGTAAGACTATGAAAATAACTCCATTAAGAATTACATAATATAATTAAAAACATGTCAGGCCTTGTTTCTGCACTATGAGTAAAGAATATATATTTGAAAGCATATACAGTAAATACTGAGACAATGATGTCAAAAGAATTTTGCTTAGTAAGTTGATATTGGAACATGTTCCATCATCTGCATCTCGACATGGATCTATTGACCTACAAAAATGGCATTTCATGTAGTTCAACCATTATTTTTATATTCAAAATTCCCTAAAGAACTTTAATCAGAAGAAATATGTGAGTGTGTGTGTGTTGTGTATCCAGCAGTCACAATTATTTGGTATGAGTATGTTGTAACAATATAGAAAATATGTTAATGTAAAAATTTATATTATATTCCTTTAATCACCTAATATAATTAGCATTTATAAAATGCCTTAGCTATTCATAGCTCTGAAGTGTTTTGGACACAATGTAAGATTTACAGAGTCCTTAAAGCAGGCCTAGGGCTATCTATAGCTTAGGTATAGAGCACTTACCTAGCATACATAAGGCCCTGGGCTCAATCCTCAGCACTACAAAATATAAAATAAAATAATAACAAACAATTGAAGCTCTAAGGTCAACACAGTACATGAATATCATTAAGGATATTTCCCTATTCTGTTTATTATTTATGACTTCATATAGTTTATTCTTAACTTATTAATAATTAGACCATAGAATAGTAAGATCTTAATTTATTTAACACAATAGTTACATAGTGTACTATGTGTAGTGCCCTAAGCTAGGCCAATTGACATGCACAAAAATATCCCTCACCTTTCACGGGTAACAAATAGAATTTTCTTGATAAAAATCATTGCAAAATATTTCACCAGATTGACCCTGAATATTTTTAAAGAATTATCTCAAACAGGTCTTCTTTATTCCAAGTCTTGCAAAGTCAAAGTTACATCTGATGGTAAATACTGAAGCAAAACATGATTATTCTTTAGATCATGTAAGAAAAGGCAATAATCAGAGTCAAACCCATTTGTTACATTTAGGTCAGTTTATGTAAAGCACTATTGTATAAAACTGTAAAATTGACACCCAGCTTTTAAAACTGCAAGTTATTCTTAAGGAAATCCTTAAACTATTTATGTCATCAAATCTTGCCCCCAAATGTATGTTAGGAAATTCAGCAGGTACATGCAGCAAATCTTAGGAGAAAATGGTAGTTTTCCTGCCTAATATTTACAGTTTAACTGAAATAATGTGAGACAATGGTTCTCAAAATGATTGGGGTAATACGGTAGATTCAAGAAAATTTGAAAATACTATTTTTGTGAGGAGGGAATCCATGTAGAAAATGAAGTTTGTTGATGTATGTAAGGAAGACAACTGAAAAATATATTTTCCAATGTTGCTTGTTTCTTTGGTACTACTCATTAGTGTAGGCTCACTTTTTCTTCCTAAGATCACACCCTTTATTAGGCAGCAATATCTTCCTAATGGAGAAAAGAAAATGAGCAGTTTACAATTATGTAAATAAGACATAGTTTTCTATTTCTGAAAAGTAATAGAGATAACTTTTTCCCCCTAAATGAATAAAATCTCAAATGAAATTAGAATCCCTGCACCTCTCTACTCATTAAAGGGTGACAAGAGTAACAATTTGCAAAGAGGAAACTGTAGAAATGCAATAAAACAAGATTATCTTGGCAAAATTGAGATTTCTCTCTGTATGTCATGCTAAAAATGTAGCTGAGAGCTGGTCTGTGCGAGATCAATGAGGGATGTATGCATGAAATGTGATTTGCATATTTAAAGAATTGATTTAAATTGTGGTTTATAACCCACACCACACAGAAAAAGAATAATGTATTACTGATGTACCCCTGTCCATTTATGTGTTAAAAGGGCACAGGTGCACTTTTAATTCTCTGGAGATGGTAAGGCTGCTATACAGGGTTTGTCAAAGCTATTTCATTTTATCTTCACCATGGAGATTACGAGTATTTTTTTTAAATTTGTGATAGCACTTCAGTTTCCCACTAAGTTGTATTACTTTAATGCATTCTATCCTAAAAACCTCTTCATTAGTGTTCAGGATATTAGTCATATTCATTAGTTTCTAATTGCATTCTGCAACCTATGGTAGCTTTTGGGACTTCAAATGTAATTGAAGGTTTTAATTTTAACTCATTGAATCAAAGAGTGATATGGTAACATCAGTGTTCTAAGAATTATTTTCCTCCTCCAAAGTATTATGTGAGATAGATTGAAAGCATGGAAATCAGTTGCAATTGTCTAACCTTTAGGTGATGTGAGCTTTGGAAAAGTAGCAGCTGCAATGGAAAGGCAAAGATGGATGCCAAAATGTATCTTGAAAAATAATGATAGATGATACTTGATAACCTGCTGGATGTAGTTAACAACAACAAAAAGATAGACAGAAAAAGTTAACTCTGTGGTTTTGAGCAATGACAGCTAGAGAATGGTGGGACCACCAGGAAAACAGGATAATCAGAAATTTCAGTTTATGGGGGAAGTGATCTGTTCATGTTGGCATATAATGTATATGAGAACATGGAACACCAAGTTGGACATGTTTTGTTGTATGTGAGAGTAGATGACTATTCCTCAAGTAAGAGGTTGGTGCTTAGATATATATTTGGAGACCTTAGCTTATATGTAATAACAAAGCCTTTATCTAAGAGCAGTGCATTAAGATGAAGAGTTTATAGAGAAAAGAGCAGAGGGTCTTGGGGACTGTTTCTATCTAAAGGGTGAGAAGATACATAGAGGACAGCAAATGACAGAATAGTCATGTGTGTGTGTGTGTGTGTGTGTATGTATATGTAGAATGAAAGATCTGCATTTGGAGTTGAAGTTGCATTATATTGTTGGCCTCAAATAATATAAAAATATTGCCATGTGTCAGGTAGGTCAGGTATTCATTTCATTTAAGTAAAATATGAGAAATCTTCACAGATACCTTAATAAAGTTCCCTGGAACTCTTTGTATTATATGCTATGGGACTAAAATCAACCATAATTATTTTTATGAGTTGATACAGTTCTACTAAATGCAGACATTCCTTACTGTAGAATAGAAGCATTTCTGAAAAGTGTCCTATGAAAATTCTATTCAATGCACTGTGCCTTTCTTTCTAAATATTACCTTTATACAAAGAGACTTATGTGAAGGAGCCAGGGAACAGCCTCATCCTTACACCAAGCACAATGTCCTTATGGTAACATTTATAATATCATCAACTAAAGGTTTTTATAGTACAAACACTATTTACAAAGAGGCATAACTCATTTGTGTCTTTATAGTCAATCCCCAAGGTCCTTAAGGCAGGTGGTTTTATTCTTATTTCCCAAGTGAGAAAAATGAGGCTCAAAGATGTGTAGGCCTCTTGCCCAAGATCATATGGAAAGTAAGTGGGACCAAGGTCTTCTGATTCCAAGACAAGCTTTCTTTTTACTGTTAATGTGCTGTCTTATATTTGTTATATATTTCCTAAAGACTGTTGTAAGAGAAACTTTAGAATTTCTTCAAAGCAAGTCCTAAAGGTATATACTTTGCTTTACAGAGTAAAAATGTGTTTAGGCATTATTCGATATGTTAGATCACAAGTCTAAAGTAATTGAATACTGGACACTTTTGGACACATTTTGAAGAATATTAATTTTTCAGGCTTTGGGGGAGGTAATTATTGTTGAAAGGGTTCTTATTGGTACCCTCTAGAGGCCTAGAAGAGTTAATTGGCTTACAAAACATATGTAGATTGCACTCTTGGAATAGTTCACTCATCTCTTAACATCTGGATATACTGTTTTATTTTTTTACCATTATGCATTCACATCTAAAAACTGGCCATTTAAAAAATAAATATAGTAAGTCAACAATATGTAGGTAATTAAGAACAATACACTGTAATTCTGTGACATTTTATAAAAATGATTTTTTGAAAAAGGAAGAAAAAGAAAAGCTTTCAAGTTTATAGTGCCATGTTAAAATATCCTGGTGTATCTATGTAACTTATGAATTCAATGTAATTTAAATAACTAAAAAACAATTTTTACAGTAATATGCCATTCACATTTTAAAAGTATTGCCAATTATTTTTATATTATCTACTTTGAAAATATGGGAAACAAAATTATTCAAGGAGCTTGTGTGCATGTCATTTTGAGAACCAAAACACAATTTTTGTCAATCTGCATAAGCCCAGAGAGATAATAAAATATTACTCTGCTAAAATCTGATTTTCACCTTATGGTAATCTTCCACAGACTTCCACTTTCTCCTAAACATAACCTTCCATCAAAACAAAAAAACAACACAAAAACATCCTCCAAGGAAAAACATTGCAAAAACACAAAAGCAATAAAAAACATAAATAAATGTTTATTTAGTGGATAACAGGAGATGAATGTTGATGCCTTTCCATTGAAAATTATGTCCAATTCCACATCTTGGCCTCATAGTTCCTTGGCCTTCATTCCATCAGCATAAATTTTTCTTTTCGTTTTCAGCTTACTCTTAGCATGTAAGCATTAGTCTTTGTCATCTCATGGACTATGGCTACCACCAAGAACCTAGTCTTTGTGCCTTTCCATCCACAACCATCCTTGTACAGCCTATTGGCTCTTGATCCTGTTTGTCTGTTGCCCTCATTTTATCTTGACCTTTACTGTTCATTATACCCTCTCTTTTCTCCCAACCTATGTGTTCTCCTCCAGCCTCATTTGCCACACACCCTTCTATTTCAATTCCACCTTCTGCATAGGTGAAAAAAGTTACACTGTCCACCTGTTGGGATCCATTATTCCATGATCTCTAACTTCAGGATCCTATGGAGTCAGAGTAACTTTCCATTGAACTCTAATTCTTTTTCCTCCTAACCACAACTCTAAACCAGGCCTGTTCACCTCAAACACTAAAGTACATCCTCCATTCTCCCAGATAATCATCTTTTCTCATTCTTGACTTCAAAGATGAAGAAAATATCCCTTCCTTTTACTATAATATATCTCAAAGGATACACTTCTCCTCCTCCCTTTTACCTTTTTTTGTTCCTACTAACTATTTTTTAAACATTTTTTTAGTTGTAGATGGAAAAAATATCTTTATTTTTTTTAATGTGGTGCTGAGAATCGAACCCAGTGCCTCATGTATGCGAGACAAGCGCTCAACCACTAAGCTATAATCCCAGCCCTCCTACTAACTATTAAGTATATTAATTTGATACTCCCATGAATGCAGAGACTGGTTTGCTCTCCTCTCTCTTCTTTAAACTTTACTATTGCAAACTCATTGTGTTGTGTCATTAGCAGATATAAAGTATAACTACATGTTAAATTCCAGACACAAAAGAATTTTCCTTAAGTACCAGCTTCTGCTTATGCTTCCCATTCATGGAAATGCTCTTACTTAAAACTTATCTTATTCCTGAAAGGCAGCAGAGCACATTGGTTAAGAACAAAGACCAGACTGCATAACTTCAAATATGAGCTCCACCACTTATTATTACATAAGCTTGAGGAAATTATTGAATGACTCTTTGCCTAGGTTTCTCATATGTACAATTAAGATAATAACAAGATATTTCCTATACCACTGTTGTTAAGAGGATGATGATGTGTGTGTATGTGTGTGTGTTTGTGCACATGCATAGGGCTCATGTGCACATACCTGTAAAACTGAAATATGTAACTTGGTAACTTCCTCAAATGTATTGAAGTATCATTTGAAAGCCCATGGTTACTATAAAGGGATCAGTACTATGGGGTATGTTTTGGGAAATTATTACTTCTTTAGAAAACTACAAAAGGAAGATATAAGACAGGATAATAGAGAATTTGATTTAGATGGAAAATTGGATTTAGATTCTTCTGTGTTATTCTGAGAAGTGATATTTGGCCATTGACATTGAGTTTCATGTTGCTTTTTAGTGGCTGAGTTTTAAAAGATTTTTTAAAATACTTTTTAGTCCTCAATGGACCTTTATTTTATTTATTTATATGTGGTGCTGAGGATCGAACCCAGTGCCTCACACATACTAGGCAAGTGCTCTACCATTGAGCCACCACCTCAGCCCAGTGGCTGATTATTATGCTTATACTGACTGGTATGTAATACCTGCATTTTCTGTTTGTTTGGTTTTTTTTATATTTTATTCACTTGATTTGAGGATACTTAATGTAAATTTTCTCAGGAGTACCTTGATCCTGTCTTAAGATATATGTGCTGCCGGGCATGGTGGTGCACGCCTGTAATCCCAGGACT
>PVHX01022373.1:0-27764 GCA_004024805.1 Geosciurus inauris | reverse complement strand
AAAATTATAAGCAGATTACATTCTTCATATTAAACATCTTTATATGCACTTTCAATGAACAGTATATATATATATATATATATATATTTATATATATTTTTTATCAACTATCTTTACTATACCCATTCCCCTTTCCTGCCCTCCGCCTCCCCCATGTCGCGTCCAGTATTTCTCTATTTCTCTTATGTTTCCCATTCCCACCTCCCTTATTCATCAGCATCCACTAATCAGAGAGACCATAATTTATTTTTAAATGAATTTTAAGTCATAATACATATATAGAGCTCAATTTTCTATCTCTCTGGTTGCAAACAATATAGAGTCACACCATTCATTTCTTCATAGACATACCTAGGATAGTGATGTCCATCTCTTTCCACTATTTTTGCTATTCCCATTTCTTCTTCCTCTCCCCCACATCCTCCCTGTCCCATCAAAATTTCTCCATTTCTCCCATGCTCCCCTCCCTCAATCCCCTTCAGCATCCACTAATCAGAGAGAACATTTGGCCTTTGGTTTTTTGGGATTGGCTTTCTTCACTTAGCATGATGTCCTACAATTTTATCCATTTACCTGCAAATGCCATAATTTTATTCTCCTTTATTGCTGAGTAATATTCTATGTGTTACTACAGTTTCTTTATCCATTCATCTATTGAAGGGCATCTAGCTCATTTCCACAGTTTAGCAATTTTTTATCTCCTCCCTGATATCTTCTGTTATTCATGTGTCATTCTATAGCAAGTTATTGAGTCTCCAGGTGTTAGAGTAGCTACTATTTTTAATCTGTCATTGTTTTCTAATTTCATTCTACTATGGCCAGATAGAATGCAGGGTAGTATCTCTATTTTTTTGTATTTGCTAAGACTAGCTTTGTGGTATAGCATATGATCTATTTTGGAGAAGGATCCATGTGCTGCTGAGAAAAAAATGTATTTGCTTGTTGAAGGATGGAATATTCTATACATGTCTGCTAAGTCTAGATTATTTATTGTGCTATTGAGTTTTGTAGATTCTTTGTTTAGTTTTTGTTTAGAAGATCTCTCCAGTGGTGAGAGAGGTGTGTTGAAGTCACCCAGTACTATTGTGTTGTGGTCTATTTGATTCTTGAAGTTGAGAAAGGTTTGTTTGACATACATGGCTGCCCCATTGTTTTGGGCATAGATATTCAAGATTGTTATGTCTTGTTGATGTATGATTCCCTTAAATGGTATGAAATGATCTTTATACCTTTTCACTAACTTTGGTTTGAAGTCCATTTTATCTGATATGAGGACGCAAACCCCTGCTTGTTTACGCAGTCCATATGAGTGATAAATTTTTTCCATATTGTTGGGTCTTTTTTTTTTTAATTCAACCTGCCAGTCTGTCTTTTAATTGCTGAGTTTAGGCCATTGACATTCATAGTTATTATTAAGACATAGTTTGTATTCCCTGACATTTTGTTTTATTTTTAGTTTTTAACTTGACTGGGTTTCTCCTTTGATTGGCCTTTCTTTTAGTGTCGTTTCTCCCTTTGCAGGTTTTCATTATTGTTTTTCATTTCCTGCTCATGGAATATTTTTCCAAGATGTTCTGTAGTGCAGGCTTTCTTACTGTAACTTCTTTTAATTTTTGTCTATCTTGAAGGGTTTTTATTTCCTCATCAAATCTAAAACTTAATTTTGCTGGATATAAGATTATTTGTTGGCATCCATTGTCTTTCAGAGCTTGGTATATGTTGTTAAAAGCTCTTGTAGCTTTAAGAGTCTGGGTTGAGAAGTTTGCAGAGATCCTAATTGGTTTCCCCCTATATGTAATCTGATTCCTTTCTCTTGTGGCTTTTAAGAATCTCTTCGTATTCTGAATAATAGTCATTTTCATTATAATGTGACTTGGTATAGATCTGTTGTGATTTTGTACATTTGCTGTCCTGTAAACCTTTTGTATTTGATTATCCAATTTGTTCTTCATGTTTGGAAAATTTTCTGATAATACTTCATTGAATAGCTTGCTCATTCCTTTGGTTTGAAATTCTATGCCTTCCTCTATCCCAATAAT
Source organism: Geosciurus inauris (assembly GCA_004024805.1). Lineage (NCBI taxonomy): Eukaryota > Metazoa > Chordata > Mammalia > Rodentia > Sciuridae > Geosciurus > Geosciurus inauris. The sequence goes on along the minus strand of PVHX01022373.1, from coordinate 25,725 downwards.
TCTTAAATTTGGTCTTTTCATATTGTCACATAATTCTTGGATTTTCTCTTCATGGTTTCTTGCCATCTTCACTGTGTGGTCAACTCTATATTCAAGATTAAATATTTTGTCTTCATTTCCTGAGGTTCTGTCTTCCAAGTGATCTAATCTTTTGGTGATGCTTTCTTTTGAGTTTTCAATTTGGTTTATTGTTTGTTTCATTTTGAGAATTTCTGTTTGGTTCTTTTTCAGAATCTCTATTTCCTTTTTTTTTTTTTTTTTGGTACTGGGGATTGACCGCAGGGGTCATCAACCACTGAGCCTCATCCCCAGCACTATTTTGTGTTTTATGTAGAGACAGGGTCTCCCTGAGTTGCTTAGTGCCTCACCATAGCTGAGGCTGGCTTTGAATTCATGATTCTCCTGTCTCAGCCTCCCTAAGTGCTGGGATCTATCTCCTTATTGAAGTAATCTTTTCCTTCCTGTTTTTGCTTATGTAGCTCTTTATCAAAATGATCTTTTGCTGCCTGTGTTTGCTTTTTTATATTATTCTTTAAGGCACAGAACATTTTAATTTTGTACATCCTGAACTCCTTCTCTGACATTGCTTCTGCTGTGATGACCATGGATTCTAATAATGTAGTATCTTGGTTTGTTTGAGGCACTTTCTTTTCTTTCCTTTTTTTATGTTGTTTGTGTGTCTTCCCTTCTAGCACTGCAGATTTGAGGTGTTACAGTTTTTATCCTATAGGCTTATAGATTCCCTACAGGGTTCCAATAACTCTCCTTTAAGGGGGAGACCAATATAAAAGATCTCAATACAAACAATATATAGTTTCAAACCAAGTAGCTCCTAATAGCTCCTAAATACATTTACAATTTTGTCACAATATACAGAAAGTATGAGTTCAATTAGCATCTACTATATAAACAATAGGTTTGCACAAGGGTCTACAGTTTCTGCTGTAGAGAGAGAACTGGGGGTGGGGTGTAGGATGAGATGTTAGGGAGGTAGGAAGTGAGAATATAGTTAGCAGATCCTAGAAAGCATGAAAGAGGAATCCAAAAGAAGTTCTACTAGTAAAAAAAAATAGAAAGAGATTTGGGGAAGACCAGTAAGTAGGCAGAAAATAGAGTGCAACTGTCAAGGATATATCAACATTAAGAAAAATAAAACATGTAAAGGTGGAAGTTCTGAGACTATATAATACAACTGCAGTATACTAATCAGATATCCTGGTCCACAGTAGCCTAATGCATAAAAAATACTTGGTTTCACAAATGTTGGGGATGTGAGGGTGGGAAGGAGTGAGAGAGAGAAAAGAAGACAAGGAAAGAAAGAAAAGATAAAAAAGAAAAAAAAGAATAGAAGGAAAAATTAAACTGCCTCAATGTAAATAAACAGGATTGCTTCCTTTTTCTTCCAGTAAGTGGAGTTGCCTGTTTCTTTCTGGTGTCTGCCCACTCATGTCAAAGATGGTGAAGCTGGAGTCTCACAAAAAAGCTGTCTGCTTCAGAGATAAGGGTGAAGGGCCGGGCCAGACAGTGATGTTTGGAGATGCAGCTCTGTGATGTGCTGTGCAGAAGTAAAAGTTTGTCTCCAAATCCTGTCTCATGTACATAGGTGTAAGCAAATAGGGATGTTCCACCCTGGTAGATGGAGGTCCACATGGGAGCAGCAGCCAAGGGTCTTGTGCAGGAGCCAGGGGTCCCATATGGGAGCAACAGCTGGGAATCCTGCATGGGTGGGCGACCTGAGGTCCTGCAGGGTGTGTGGATGCTGGAGCTGGGGATTCTGTGCAGGAGCAGGTTTTGCATGGATAATCGGTCAGAGTTCTGCTCCAGATTGTGAGGGTGGTGTCCTGCACTGTTTTGTAGCTGGGGTCCTGTGCAAACGCTGGGGTCTGGTGACACTGTGGGCATGCAAGTGGAGTTCCTGCATGGAGGCAGCTGTTGGGTGTACTCTAAAAACTCACTGAGAAACAGTGTTTACACTACTTTAAACCCTGGTCCTGGAGAGACTAGGAACACCATGTCCATCTAGGCTACCATCTTGGAATTGATCCTTTACACAGATTTTGAGAGACCAACAAAGATGTCACACAGACACCTCATAATATCCACACGAATTGGATATAGAGATCTTTCACAGAGACTTCCCAAATAATCCTCACGTCTATTCTTCCCTCCTCTGAAACTACTTAGTCAACTGGAAGCACAAGAGGGACACCACCAGCCTTGTCCTGCCCCTAGAATCCCAATACACTGAGACACTGTCAATGTGGCCTCCCAAATGGTGTTCTCTGCTTGGGAAAATCCTCAGGAACTTCTTTCTTTTTGTAATGCCATTGCCTCTGAACATGACTGCTGATTCCAAGTGTAGACCCACAGAAGTCCTTCCTCTACAGGTTTTCACTAGCCTTAGTTCTGACCCACAGTTGAGGGAATCATGAATTGTAAACATGAATAAAATGCTGCCAACTTACAGTGAGAGAAAATCCTTATTTGTCCAGTTTTAGTTATTTTTTTCCTCAAATGTAGAAATGTCAATTTACTTCATTGGAGACTAGAATTGAATTCAAGATAGTTGACCTATTTTGAAAAAATGATCAATACCTGTAGCAAATAAACCCTAGGAATGAAATGAACTAGAAAAAAAGTATCTGGACTCAAGTCCACTTCTCAGGGGCTGAGCCTCCACATATCCTAGCCATCCACAAACACAAAGTGTGCAGCAATGATAGAGATGAATCTATGGAGTTACAAATGTAAATTGAGAAAGTAGAAAAGAAAAAGAAAGAGAAGTCTCCACTAACAGAAAGTGTGCAGTTTGTCTTCCTCTCTCTCACAAATGTAAATTGAGTTACAAATGTAAATTGAGAAAGTAGAAAAGAAAAAGAAAGTCTCCACTAACAGAAAATGTGCAGTTTTTCTTCCTCTCTCTCACACACAAACACACACAAAAATATACCACAAGTTGAGAAATTGCTACACAGTAGGCACTGTAGTTAAAGTGGAATAAGTTGTGAATTAAAAGAGAAATAATATTCTGCTGCTATAAATTATATAGTGCAGGACAGAAAACACAAAAATAGGAATAGCCCTGGAGCCATCTAGCTGTGACTACAAGGACCTGTAACCACTGGCTTCAGCAAGGGAACTGTCAGACCCTGTCTGCATTGAAACTTCACCCTCTTCCCTCATTTCCCAGAACAATGCTCCACAGGTGCAGGCCTGGAGCATATCACAGTCTTCTGGGGGAGACAGAGGGAATGGCTCAGTCTTCCATACCTGAAACCAGATTAGAATGTCAGGAACAAAAGTTGGAGAGAGAGACCACCTAGATCTCCTGGAATACCTTCCTCATCAATAGCCCAGCATCCTTCCCTCCCCTCCCCCTACTTTGCTTTCTTGTTCACAGAGTCCCCCAAATCCATATAGAGAAATCCAAGTGAGCCACGCCTTCCTCAAATTCCTCCTTATTCTCATTTTACAAATAAAATATGGCATCATGTGTTAAAAAATTAGAGCAATTAGTATGTATACAATTGCCTCACCATGTTTAAGTGAAAGGAAGAGTTACTCATCTCTCATTTTTAAATCAAAAGCTACACATAGTTGAGCTCAATGTGGAAGGCATGTGGAAAGCCAAGACAGGCCAAAAGCCATGCCCAGCCAACCTGGGGGTGCAAAGGACAAGTTCTTATAGAAAATGAAAAGTGCTACTCCAATGGAATTTGCTTCTGGGTACTGGTTGTTTTACTCAGGCCAGAGGCTGCCAGAGTCCAGGTGAATGGGATTCAGTTGCTCATCCACATCTCAATTAGGAAGAAGTTAAACAAAAAGGAAAAATGAATTGAATCACAGTGTGGCCAAATGTGGGAACACAGCTAATCAGCCTTTGCTGCCCTACAGAAATGTAACAATTTATAGGAAAAAAAGAGCCAGGAGATATGCATTTGTAGAATCAGCCAAGATGCGCCAAGACAGGAATGTGTTGATTTTGGTGCTACCTTTGTGGACACTAGGGCTTTTAGGGAGAACAATTTTAGCTTCCATTCTCTGCATGACATAATGGCTTCTAGGAATCTAGGGCAGAGAAATTAGTTTTACCATAAAATGAATAAGAAAAAGGAAAAATAGCACTTGGGGCTTCTAATTTTAAACAGATCTCATTACAAGAGATCTATATATATATATATACATATATATAAGTTGCTGCAAATTACCTATTTTCAGCAGCCAGTAGGATCCAATTATTAACTTTTCATGAATTTTGCAAGGCAAAGTTAAAATTCAGTCATTATTTAACATTAAATCATATAATGTATAATTAAGCAAATCATATTAAAAACAATGGTAGGAAGTAATCAAAATGCACTATTTACAGTTTATTTGGGGATGTCTTGCTATTTTCCATGCCCTTTAGGCTATTTACATATCTTCTATGTAGCCAGTGGAAATACTAGATAGTGGTTCACTGTACATCTTTTTCCAGCCCAGTGCTAGATAGCAATGCCTTACCATCTGGCTTTTCAACATTTCCTGGAGCCACAGGGGTTTTGGGAGAAGTTTCTTTGCTTTTTTTCTTTGCATGAGGAAACTGGGAAGGAGAATAGAAAATGAGGAAGGAAAAAAAAAACTGGGGCTTTTCCCTTTCAAGGGGCTCCCTATACCAGGACTTCATGTGTGAGAAGTCCAGGACAAGGTTGCTGTTGAATATAAGGATCACCATCTTCTACCATGTGAAAGAAGCTAGGGCTGATTTTTGGGGGGAGACATATTAATCCATTTATGCCATTTTGGTGTCACTGAGTATATTACTGTTTCTATTACAACAATAACAGTTTAATATTTAGTTAATACACTTAAATAGTTACATTAGTTAAAACACTTTAAATTCCAGTGTCATACAATCCATCTTTTCTAACCTTTCTAAACCAAGAATAATTTAAAATTTAATGTGTCTTATTGCTTTAAAGTACATCCCTGGTTCAATACAGAGAATATATTTATTAATCAATTAAAGCTCTTTCCACATTTTATATTTTATGTTTTGTGTGTTTATTTTGTTTTTACCAAAGCATTCTATTTACCTACATATTTATTTTGTTTTCTATTGATTTCTGAAAAAAGAAAATATTTCTTAGAAAAACATTTATAACAAATAAAAGAGAGGGCTCCTCGAAGTGTATTGAGGGTGCTTACTAGAAAATTCTGGGCAGGTTCATGTGTATCCATGGACCAAAATCAGTGAGGCAGTTCCCAAGGAGCCTGCGATCTTGCCACTAATTTTGTCATTGTATTTGCTAGCTTCATTGTGGAAGAGCTATTGTGGAGATACTATTGGGTTATTGTGGAGGTAGTAATGGGTTAGTATTATTACTCAACAAGGAATTAAACACTCCTAGAGTCTATTTTTGAAATCTGCTTCTTGTTCTTCTAGAGTTTCTATTGTTAGGTGACAGACAGATGTGAATGGTGGAAACACAAGGTTAAGGGAATAATTCTATAAAGTGGGCCCATTGGGCTGACACCCACATGCTTTGTTTTTCAAGAAACAATTCACCTGTCATTCTGCCAGGCCTAAGAGGACAGGATATGTCACATTCCTCAGCAATCTACCTGTTATCTGCAGAGGGAATGCAGACCTGAAAAAAAATGTCAATAGGAGGAGCCCAAGTTACCCTGAAAAGGGAGACTTTTTGTGATCCTTTTCACATACCAGATCCCAAAACTCAGGGAGATAAGGATAGTTTTTCTCAACCATAAAATCTGTAAAAAATTAAGGTTAAGGATCAAAGGAGAACCAGTCAGCATGGGCCAAGGTGACCTAGAGTTGTCATGGCAGTGGGGACTTGAAAGTATGATGTCATCTTCCTATCAATCAAAAGTCAAGAGGTGGACCTGAACCGAACTTTCTGGAAACTTCTCTGGAATGCCCAATAAAACTGGAGTATAAGAGAGAAACACTTTCTCTCTATCCCATGAGAATGTCCTCTTTCTCCTTTCCCATCCCTTCCTTTTTTTTTTTTTCCGGTACTGGAGATTGAACTCAGGGGCACTTGATCACTGAGCCACATGCCCAGCCCTATTTTGTGTTTTATGTAGAGACAGGGTCTCACTGAGTTGCTTAGCGCCTCACTGTTGCTGAGGCTGGCTTTGAACTCATGATTCTCCTGTCTCATCCTTTTTAATAAACTCATTCCCATTCTTTGAAATCTTTTGCAAGAATCAGGGTTTAAAGGGGAGGTGTTCATGCTGCCTTAGTTTCCTGAAAGTCTCTAGCTCTGTGACACCATTTAAAGTCTGAGATTGCTGAAGTTGTGTTTCATATATACATATAACAAAATAACCCTGATATAAGAATATACCTTAACTTTTTGTACAAAGAGACACAAATTGCTGAAAAGTTAGCATCTCATGATACCTGAACTAAAACTTTTCAAAACTGGTGTATTTGAAGAATATAATAACTTGTTATAAACTTGTTGAGAAATTTGATGCCATTAAATTTAAATATCTATAATATTTGATTTGGCTTTCCTGTTTTTTCAACTGATATTTTCTAAAATAATTAATATTTTCCATACAAAAGCAGATTGCTGAAATCTCTGCATTCCAGATAAGAACATACTATAGTATTCATCTTCATTTTTTCTTCTCAAAAATCTCCTTAAGAAATTTTGTGTGCCACATTTATTCAAACAAAAGTCAAAAATGCAAAACCAAACACCCAGAAAACTGTCTCCAAAAGTAGCCACGTGAGCCTTTCATTCCACACTTTGCTTGTACATGGAGTCCCTTGTTCTGCAGTTACTGTTGCTCTAGGGACCCTGGATCAAGCTGACTCAGAGTATTCCAGGGGCTGCTGCCTTCCAACCTCAGTGCCACCTCAGCCTGTATGTCATGGAGATTGTAGGTGCAGGCTTGGTGAAGAGAGCCATGGTCTTGGCAGAGGTGGTTGAAATTGACCAGAAGAACCATATGAAGGTATTTTTCTTTTCTGTTCCACCTTATGTTTGCATAAATACTCATTTCCAGACAGACTGCTTTCTTCATAATTGAGATGCTGACATCCTGAGCTGTAAAGCTAAAGTGCCCAATTGCTTAGGGGACCCATTAGAGAGAATGGAAACTGTCAATTGCTTTGATTATAATACTATCAAAAGGAGAATTTAGAATACAGATTATTTATTATACTACATAAAGTATATGGAAACAAAAGGAGCTAATTAGATTGTTTCTTTTTTTTTTCTTGTAATTGCCAGCCTTTCCAGTGCTGAACCATTGAGCATGTTTCCTCAGAATATAGACTGCACTCATCTGTTGGTGAAGCCAAGGAATCTTTTTTTTTCCTAATACTTTCAATACAATTCATGAATGAGCTTTTTAGAAACTATTTTTTATCATTAAGCTACTTATTTCTCAATCACATACAGTTACTAGTATAAAGTATTTTACATTCTTTAGAAAGATAAATAAATAAAAATGATTATATTGGGAAAAATGTTTAGATTTGTCCTTAAATACTAAATGGCACCTTTCAATATGAGACTTTATTCAAACTCTGCAGTTTTCCAAATAATACATAATACAAAATTTGCTGTTTTTAATTACAATAGATGATTTAAAAATATTAAAATAATCAATTAAAATATCTAAAAGTATGTCAACTCCTGATATAAATCAGAACATTATATGAAAACATTTGAGTACAATATTAGAAAAATTAATTTTTTCTCATATTTTTTCATAAAACATAATTATTTTATACAGAAGCAGGATCCCAATGGTGTTGGCCAATGTTTCAGATAATAGTTCAATTCAAATCACAATAAAGGTATGGCAAACTAGATTTTTATAAAGGTGCATGAAGTACAGGAATATTTTTATCTCTAAATGCAAAATCCATAATTCTATTTATTTGTTCTTTCTAACAGCTTTTAGCATGTAAGGGCAAAGAGATGTTCTATTTTTAAAAAATTATTTATTCTAATTAGGTATATATGACAGCAGAATGCATTTTGATTCATTGTACACAAATGGAGGCACTAATTTACATTTCTCTGGTTGTACACAATGTAGAGTTGCACCATTTGTGCAGTCATGCATGTACCTAGAGTAATAATATCCATCTCATTCCACCATCTTTCCTGTTCCCATGACCCCTCCCCTCTCCTTCCACCCTTTGCCCAATCAAAAGTCCTCCATTCTTCCCATGTCCCACACCCATTATGGATCAGCATCCACTTATCAGAATGAACATTTGGTTTTTGGGTTTTGGGGATTTTGGTTTATTTCTCTTAGCATGTTATTCTCAAATTCCATCCATTTACCTGCAAATGCCATAATTTTATTCTCTTTTCCATGGATTATATATATATATATATATAAAATATAATATATATATTACATATATTATATATATATGTAATATTCCATGGATTATATATATATCATTTTTTTACCCATGCAGCTGTCGAAGGACATCTAGTTTGATTCCAGTTTAGCTATTGTGAATTGAGCTGCTATAAACATTGATGGAGATGTTCTATTTTTAAGCCATCGCTTTCTTACCTTATTTTTTTTTTGACCAAGTGGCCCTGCAGATGCACTATGGATGTTGAGTACTGTGCACAGGCAAAAGGTAATAGCATCCACACAAAATATGTGCATGTATTAGTGCACAGAGCACTGTCTTGGTAGCCAGACAACTTTATTTAGTCAAAGCTTGTCTTTAATGCATCACTGAAATAAACATAATTAGCAGCTGGAGACATGTACATTTGTTCCCTGACCTATGGAGTGGGGGCTATTATGGTGGGAATGGTGAAATGAAAGACACTGCATCTATTTCTACTAGAAAAATAGCAAATTAAATACAATACTGCTTTCCTGGAGGGATTGCAAAACTTAGTGCCACCATCAAGGACTTGAAGGACATAGGGGGTATGATTCCCATTGTATTCCCATTCAACATTGCTATGTGGCTTGCACAGAAAACAGATGCATCTTAGAGAATAACAGTGGATTACCATAAGCTTAAGAAGGTGGTGACTTAAATCACAGCTGTTGTACCAGATGCATGAGCAAATTAACACATCCTCTGGTACCTGGCATCAGCAGGCAAGGCCAACAATATGCTTTCATTTTCTTATCTCAGAAGCTTTATGTCATAAATCAACTCAGGGATCTTGATCTATTTTCCTTTACATAAGACATAATAGTGGTCCATGAAATAGTTTATGCTATTAGATATAATGAATAAAACATAGCAATTACACTAGCTTTTTTGATAAGACATTTGTGTGTCAGTGGATGAGAAAAAAATTCAATAAGAATTCAGAGTTCTTCTCCTTCAGGGAAATTTCTAGGCATCCAAATGGTTTGGATCATATCAAGATATCCCTTCTAAAGTGAAGGATAAACTGTTATAACTGGCCTTGCCTACCACCATAGAAGAGACACAACTCCTAGTGTCCCTTTGGATTTTAAGGACAACATATTCCTCATTTGGTTACCACTCTGGTACAATTTCTGAATGACCCTCAAAGCTGCCTATTTTAAATGGAGCTCAGAACAGGAGAAGGCTCTGTGATGGACTCTGGAGGCTGACACTTGGGTAATGTGGTCTAGCAGATCCAACAGTGCTTGAAATGGCAGTAACAGGCATATTGTTTGGAGGCTATTGAAAACCCCTACAGGTCAATCATAGTGCAGACAGGATTTCAGTACAAAGTTCTGCCATCCTCTTTAGATCAGTATTCTTCTGAGAAGCAGTTTGGCTTACTGCTGGGCCTTATCAGAGCCTACATGCTTCAACACGTGCTACCAAATTGCCATGTGAGTTGAGCTGCCCATCATGAACTGGGTGGTGTATGACCCACTAAGCCATAAAGTTGAGCATGCCCAGTAGCATTTCATCATCCAATAGGATAAAGTCCTTGAGGTACAAGTAGGTTACAGGAAGTAGCCCAAATGCCCATGGTCCCCATTCCTGCTGCACTCTTTTCTTGGTCTGCTCCTGTGGCCTCATGGGAATCCCCTATGGCCAACTGATAAAGGAAGAGAAGACTGAGGCATCACTGAAGATATGCAGGCACCACCCAGAAGTAGATGAGAGCAGCACTACACTTGCTTTCTGGAACATCCCTGAAAGACGGTGTTGAAAAAATTCTTCCCAGTGCCCAGACTTCAAGCAATACACATGGATATTGATTATGCTTGAAAGGAGAGCTGGACACAGATGGGAATATAGAGCAATTTATGGCAATCACTTGGTAAAATGGTCATGTATTTGAGCATAGCATGACTGGAAAATTGTTGATGAGGATATCCGAGGGACAAATATGTGAGTAGGCCTCTCTGATTGGTCAAATATCATGAAGACACTTGTCTCCCATGTGAATGAATGTTCACCAAAAGGTGACCTCAGCAGAGCAGAATTTTAATAATCTGTGGATGCCAGTCAGTATCTCTTCCCAGACAACCCTGTAATTTTAGAGTGAGTTCATATAAAAGTGGCCATGGTGGGAAGGATGGACTTGGTGACTTGAACTTCTCAGAAAGCCTGGCCTAACTTTAGTCACTGCTGAATGCCCAACTTGCCACTAGAGATCAACACTGAGCCCCCAGTATGGTATCCTTCCCCAGTGTGATCAGCCAACTACCTGGTGACAGGTTGATTATACTGAACCACTTCTGTCTTGGAAGAAGCAGTGCTATTAATGAAGTAGAGATTACCTCTAGATATGGAAATGCCTTCTTCAATGCACATAATACTTCTGCCAAAACTAACATGCTTTTCCCACCATCGTGGTATTCTATGCAACATTGCTTCTGATCAAGGAAATCACTGCACAGCAATGTGCTCATGCTTGTGAAATTCATTGGCCAATTTATGACAGGCTGACACAGAAAGAATGATAGAATGGGGCTGCACAGTGAAGCAAATTGAAATGTCATTGGGTTTTCTAAAGGATAATAAAGAATGAGCCCAATGGAGAAGAGCCCAATTTCTTTGGAATCTTTCCAATATTTAGCATGTTATTTGCAAAGAAATCTCCTCTTACTCATTGGATTCCCTCAGAATATTTATGTAAAGCATGAAAACAGACAGAAATAGTTAACACAGAGGTTGTATGAAGGACTGACTGGTCCCTAAGGAAACCTCAGGTGCATCAGGATCACCTGGCATCACAAATAGAGGTCAAAACATCACTGATTGTAGAAATTTGCTACTGTGGGATGCTGTTCTTTTTATCAATAAAGCTAAAGGGCAAATTCATTAACTTGGATTTACTTTCTCTAACCAGTTTATGGAGATACCCATAGCTCAAATTGCTGAGTTTATTTCACAAGTTTAAGCAATAACTTAACCTTAAAGAGTTTTGAAAACGGTTTTAGTTTCTAATATTATGTCCTACTTTGGGGGGATAACACAGCACTCAGCTTAGGCATGGCACATAGTGGCTAATCAATACATCTGTGTTGAATGATAAAGGAGGAACCTCTCAGAGCTCTACAGAAGAATATATATATTCATATGAAAATTTTTTCTAAAAATTAAGTAGGATTAGGAGAACAATTAAGTTCCCATTAAGTTCCATTTCCCAGTTCTAAAGCAGTGTAGCAACAACATGATTTTATTATCACTTTATTCATCAGACCTTTGAAAACTCACAACCTATATTCTCTCTCTTCAAAAAAGGACACACATCATCAGGATCACATAGAATGTGCCAAAAAATACATAATTAATAGTCATCTATTTGTTTGGAAACATGACAAATGAGTGGATATATAACTGAAGTCACTAAAGTCAGGTGAGTTAGTCAGGGTCAAGTGTCTCCCTAGAACTGCACATTGCGGAAATTTTTCTGTGATTGAACATAAACATCAACTGAGAAGGAAGTATGGGCAATTATCTGTTCCAGCTGCAAACAAACAGAAATGGGTGGCTGCCAAGGAAAATCCAGGTATCAGTTCTTTTAGATACCAGAATCTCCAAATCTATTAATAAAATAAGTTTATCAATCTGACAACATGTCTCATGTCCTAGTAAAATCTCCTCTCCATCCTTTTCAACTTGCTTGGCTATCTGATTAAACTAATCAGTTCATTTTCATTACATCTTTTAATATACAAAGCAGGAATCCTACATATTGCATGACCGCCATGACTTTGTACCCTAGAAGTTAAATTTAATACAGATGTCTGTATAGTAAAAAGACAAACAAAAAATAACTAAGATCTTACTAAATTGACTAAATTTACAAAAATATTTTAATGAATCTTAAACTTCTGTCTAGAAAGTCACATGGAGATTATGAAATTTAGATCTCTGAGAAGCATCAAACTAGGAAGATGCAGAATCACTAGAAGTTCATATTTATTTCAGGGAAAGTTTCATAACCTGAGACCTGTGTTTCTCCAGTCCAGAGTTTGAGGAAGGTGTTTTATCTGCTTTCCTCAATGGATGACACAGACGCTTCAATCTGGGCTGTGGAATGAGCATTCCCAAATAAAGCTTTCATTATAGCAATATTCACCACAGAAAATATGGGAAGACACATCCTATGCTGTATCAGCACACAGCCAACATGTTTTATGAAGCACAACAAGAAAGAAGAAACACATAGACCAGGAGTCAGAGGGCTTGGATTCTGGTCTCAGCTCAGTCATTGAGGGACAGCAAATAATCTCTCTGAGCAGCACTGTCTTCATAAAACATAAAAGAAGTAGGATGTCATGCTTGCTCCAGAGCTGGGCAATTCTACTGTCTGTCCAGTGGAAATACATAGATATTTTGTACTTTTCTGATAAAATGATATATATGATAAATAGCATTTTAATTAGTGTTTATGACTAAACAAAACATTCCAAAAATAGAAATCATACCTAAATTTCAATGAAGGCAGTTATAGCCTGTGTCACCACACCCAGCTCCATTTTTTGCTATAACCAAAGTAGGAGTTTTCTGAGCCATGTGCCCCGCAGTGAACCACTCTAGCAAGGAACTTGTCATCTCTGAGGTGATGATGCTGGTCCATATCTTCACCATAGTTAGAACTACATTGAGTCACATATGCACCATTGCTTTCATTTTAAAATTTTTATTATTTTGGTAAATAGAAAATTATTTAGAATTTTGGATTATTATTTCAAATTAAGACATAAAAACACACAACTTTAAGTGAAGAGTAACTGTCAATAATAAAAAACAGTTAGAGGTGGTAAGTAGCTTAGAGGCCCAAAGCAGAGGTTCTTAAGAGTTGTGATCTGACAGCAGAAAAAGTGGTCTCTAGCTCTATAATTTCCTTACAAATGATTTCTTTTTAAATACTGGGACTATGCACAGGTGCTCCTCAACTTATGATACATTTACACCAAAATATTCATTAAGTTTAAAATGCGTTTAATATACCTATCATACATCACAGATTAGCCTCACCCACCTTAAATGTGCTCAGAACACTTACAGTAGTTTACAGTTGGGCAAAATAACCCAACACAAAGCTTATGTATTTTATAATAAGGCACTGAATACCTCACAGACTTTACTGAATATCATACTGAAAGGAAAAAACAAGATGTTTGTAAAGGTGCACTTTCACACAATCAAATATAAAAAATTGTTAAGTCAAACCATCACAAAGAAGAAAACTTCTGTCTTTTTATCAACAAACAAGACTCTCAGCCAGGGGCAGGAGACTTAGACAAGGAGATTTAGAGAGAAAATCTTGCTTTGGATGTAAAATGGGAATGGGAAGGAAGTCTACCCAGGGGGTTACTTACATCTATTAGGGGTCTGAACTAATATGCATTATGAGAAAAAGTTTATATCATATTTGAAGTTGAACCATGTCAAAATAGAGAACAAAAACAAATCAAACACACCCAAGAAGAATGAGCTTTGCTTATTTTTGACAAATATTCTGGATGTAAAAAAAGGGTATTTCTTTATATGTGAGTTCTTGAAAATGTGCTCCACTGAAGGAAAAACTCTGTGTGAATTTATATTAAAAAAGTTTTATGTGAGCCCTAGATGGAGCACTTCCAGCCCTCATTCTGAGGCTTCCTATGGTCTTCTGAGCCTGCAGCACAGAACAACCCAGCCCCAGTGTATGGGAACTAGTATCAAGGTTGCATGACACCAAAGAAAGAGACACAGACAGATATAGAATTACAGAGTACAGTTTATTGGGAGATTTACTGACATGCATGTGGTCCTAGGTGGCAGCAAGAGCAATTGCATCTCCACAATTTTGGTCAGAAAAGGTCTATACTATATATGGGTTTGGTCAAAAATAATTTTATCCCAGCTGCAATGAAGCTGGTTTACCTTAAATTAGTATCAAAGAGTTGGTCACATTCCTAGTATTAAGTTCCAGTCATAAAGCTCCATACATTAGATTTTATCTATTTATAGTTTGCTGGGAAATAATGCACCAGAAGCTAACTGGGATTACTCTGGGGAAATCATGGCAGTTACAACTTAAGATGGCTTCAGTCATGTGAAGCTGAACACATATATTCCACCACTTGTAACTGGCTCTTGTAATCTCACATGCATCCTCTTCCATGATGTACCTTGCCTGTGAGAGGTTTTAGTATTGTGTAGATACCATGCCAAAAGGCAATCTCTCTGGCTTATAAGCAAAGTCCAGAGTACCAGTAGGGGCACATGCGCAAAAAAGAGCCACACAACAATTATGCAAATGACCATAATAACCATTTTTTTCCACCAGGAGCGCCAGGAACCAAATCCATGACTTAGCATCACTTATCACCAGGGGACAGAAATAAATAAGACATTAATTTATGTTTTCACGTGTGACTTGAGATGTGTGACTATACACAAATTGTGTCTTTATAACAACAAATATTCCATAGAAAATAGAAAAACAGTGAGAGAGTGCAAGTATGGATGGAAAAAGAAATGTTTTGTAGGGACTTGTCAAGGTTAATCTGCACCTTCCAAAAAGAAAGTACCAGGGGCATTATTTCTGTTCAAGAACATGGCCACAATACCTGGGGAAGATGCTGTAGAGCATCCCAAACATTGACCAACAGGACAGAGTCCACGAGCAACTATTAAAATGAATAGTGAAAGACATGCCAGACTAGGAGGCTAAGTTCAGCTCTCTGAATATTTTCTTTAACCCATTATGGCATGATCACAGGTCCAGAGCCCAACAAGGCCAAAGGGGATCCAGTTAGGAGGGCTGGAGCTCCCTCACACTGTGGCAAAAAATAGCCAACCCATCTCTGGTAGACAAGCAACTTGAGTCCCCATTGAATTGTCCTCACCCTGGACTTAATGTTTACTGGGTACAAAACAGCAGAGCTCTTTATCTTTGTATCAGCTCTGGCAGTGTACCACCAGGATACACAACTTGGGCATGCAAGGTCTTTGGAGTAGGAGCCAGAGCTCCCAGGTGCTCATAAGGAGAAGGCATCCAAGACTTATGGGCATTTAAACTTATTAACATTTCTTTTGTTCTTCTCTTTGTTCTTTTCAGATATACATGACAGTACAGGGTATTTTGGCATATTGTACACACATTTCTGCAAAGATTCCAGTCCAGCTAGCCAAGTTGGGTTACCTCATAGGGCCAATATCTAATGCTTGATAAAGACTTTCTCTCTCTCCACCAAACCTGCTTGCTGCCTTAGGGTTATATGACAGATGGAAGTTTCATGATGCATCATGTCCTTGGGACCAATGCTGAACAGCATGGCCTATGAAATGGGTGTCCAGACACTGACAATCCAGTGTGGATACCCATACATTACATTAGCTTCTCAAGACCTTTGAAAGTGGTGGTTTGAATAGCTCTCTTGCTAGGGAAAGCTACACAGGGTTAAGGCATGTTTATGTCCTTTATTGTTTGGCAAAGGCTGATATGATCAATCTGCCAGTCCCACACTAATTGGACTGCTCAGTTTATTTGTTCCTGAATGTGGCTCAAAGGACAGGGCTAGAGGCAGGAGCACACTTGTCACTGGGATGTGAACAAGAGCAAGTCATTATGTTTTAGGGATAATCCTGTCCCTGTAGCCCAGTTCCATCCTATTTTAGCATTTCCTACATTACTTTCTCTGTACCCTCCTCATCAGGTCCACTGCCTGGGTCCTGGCCAGAGCCTACACCATAGTCAAAGCAGCCAGCTCCACATTTCCAGGGACAAAGGTGAGTGTGTCATAAACAATCAATCTTTTTGGTTTCATGCCACATTTGTTGCCACATGTTGGCTTCCAAGAAAACCTTTCCCAGTAAAGATCATACTCTACTGGTAATGGTGCCATGTACAATGTAAGGCCATGGTGAACTATCCAATTGTTAGTACAAATATCCAGTGACCAGCTCACAGGTACTACAATCCATACTGCATAGTTCTGTCTTCTGGCTGCTCAGATCTTCTCCTGTCTCATGCCAGAGAGTATGAATAACAGGTTGTAATACAAAATCAGTTCAAATGCTTGGCTTCCCCCACACTAGACCCATGTGTATACCAAAAATTTTCAGGCATCGGAACATACTGCTTACCCTTGTGAGATCAATGATACTGGGACAGCCACTTGGGGTGATGAGGAATAGGTAAAGGCACCTATTCAACAAGCTGTTGGTGAGAACTCTGCATTGCTGTAATACACATGCCATTTCTTTAGGGGTCTGTGCTATAGGAGATTGATGCTGGTGAAATAAGCCCTCCACTCACATTTATAATTGGGCCAGTTCACTTATGTCCAGCAATGTTTTGGACAGTGGCTCCACCTGTGGTAGGTCATTTTACACTCCTAAAATTTGCTGTTGTAAAGAGAAGTATCTACTAGTTTCAGTTCCCTTCCACACCTATGGTCAAAATCCTAGAAGTACATTTTCCATTGTTGTTCTTGCCAGAAAGCTAAGTTCATGCCATCTGCTGTACAGGTGACATCTAACCACATTGGCAGCCCTGGTAGAGAAGTACCTGGGCTATCAAATTTGCTTTTTCAAATCCTCTCTGCTGAGGAACATCCCAGTTCCACTTGGCTCCCTTATTTATCAGCCCATGTAGTGGACAAAGAGATTAAGTGGGATGAGTGCCTGCTAATAACCTAGGCCATAAAGACATCTCTACATTCTTTGCTGCATGGGTGATGGAAAAGATTTTCAGCTAATTTCTCACTATGCCTAGAATCAAATGGGATTTACCTTACCAGACCACCCCACAAATTCACAGGGCCTTGGATTTTGTAGAGGGTGACAGCCCATCTCCTAACATGTACATGAGCTGTTCTACTGCATCCTATAACAGAAGATGATCTTTTCCAGTTAGCAGGATATGAATGATATAATGGAGCCATTTATCTTCAGTAGGGAATGAGAACAGATCAAGGTTTTGAGATTCATGCCATGACAGATGATAGGACTATGCAGATATCCCAGAGGCTGTACCTGGAATGTTCACTTCCTTCCCAAGAACTGAGTGTGAACTGGTCTTGCAAATCCAGTTTCAAAGGGTTTTGAAAAGGGCATTGGCTAATTCAAGAACACCATGCATAAAGCCAGGGGAAGGGGTATTTCATGAGTGTAAGTTTTAATTTTGCAAGATAAAAAGTTATGGAGCTCTATTATACAACATTTTGCATATACTTAACATGGTAGAACTGCATATTTAGAAGTGGTTAAGAGGTTAAAAAAATAAAACAAACAAACAAAAAACAGATTTAATAACATAAAAATGTTCAGTATGTTCAATTTATGGCATGTCAATTGTACCTAATAAACCAGTTAAAAATAAAATTAGCAAATAAAGAAGGCAATCCACATAATGAGAAAAAAAGATTTACAATTCAAATTTAATGAAGAATTATTAATGAGTTCCTATATCTCAACAGGGGAACAACCCACTTTGAAAATGGACAAAGAACAACAATTGGCATTTTTTCCCAAGAAGATGTACCGTCAATAATCATATGAAAACATAATTTTCATGAGGGAAAAGCAGTCATCCACTGGGAGATATCACTTTACATGCATTAAAGTGGCTGTTGTAAACTAAGTGGAAAATAAATGTTGATAGGGAAGATGGAGAAAATGCAACCCTAAAAGTTTTCTGGTGGGAATTTAAATTAATCAACTACTGTACAAAATTATATGATAGTTCCTCCAAATGTTAAGATGGAATGATTACATGATTAAGCAAATCCACTTGTAGGTATACTCCCAAGAGAATTGGAAGGAGAGAGTAAAACCAACACCTGCACACCAATGTTCACGGTACCTTTATTCACATTAGCCAAGTGGTTTAAACAACCCCAAATTCCCTAGAAAAACAAATAAATAAGCTATATGTTGCATGTCCATGCCAAGTAATATCATTGAGTCTTAAAAAAGAATAAAGCTCTGAAATAAGCAATAATGTGGATGAATTGGGAAAACATTATTCTAATTGCTACACTAAGAAAAAAAATGATTCTACATATCAGGTCCTTAGAACAGGCAATTCCATAGAGACAGAAAATGGAGTAGAGGTTGCCAGCAGTTGGAAAAGAGGAGGAACGGGGCACTCCTGTTTAACAGTGTTGGAATTCTGTTTGGCAAACTATAAAAGTCCTGGAAATGGAAAATATCCATGGTGAAAAACATTATGAAAGCATTTAATAGCATTTAATTGTACATTTTAAATGGCTAAAAGGATCACTTTTATTTTATGTACATTTTGTTATAAACCCCAATAATGATATGCTTTGAAACAGTTCAAGAGAAAAATATTTAATATTAATTTGATAGTATTTAGGATGATTGCATTCAGGAACACAAAGCAGCTGCTGCATGTGAGAAATGGCTCTAGCGTGTAAAGAGCTGAGCTGAATTGCTACAATACATGAATTTAGCCAGGTGCAGTGGTGGTGGGGCACACTTGTAATCCCAGTGACTAAGGAGGCTGACGCTACGGGATCACAAGTTTGAGGTCAGCTTTAGCAACATAGCAAGACCTTCAGGAATTTAGCAGAACATTGTCTCAAAATAAAAAATAAAAAGGACAGTATGTGACAGTAGAATATGTTTTGACACATTTTATATACAAGAAGTATAAATTCCCATTCTTGGAGTTTTATGTGTGGAGTTACAATGGTCATGTTTTCTTATATGAACATACATAAGTAATGTCTCATTCATTCTCTACTGTCTTTCCCATTCCCAGCTTCTCTCACTTCCCTTCATTCCAGTTTGTTTAATCCAAAGTACTTCTATTCTTCTCTTCCCTCTCCTTATTGTATTAGCATCTATACATCACAGGGAAGTTTTGGCCTTTGTTTTTTGGGATTGGCTTATTTCACTTATCATGATAGTCTCCAGTTCCATCCATTTATCAGCAAATTACATGATTTCATTCTTTTAATGGATAAGTGATATTCCACTCTGTATATATACCACATTTTCAGAAGGCCTCTTTATATAGTATTTCCTATGGAATTTGCACCATGGTTAAGACATTAAAGAGCTAGTAGACAGGTTTGGAGAAGGAGAAGGAATGATTGGAGCCAAGCTGGGGTAAAATGAGTGGCACTCTTACCAAGGCAGGAGCCATGGACAATATATTGGTAGAAGAGTTATACACAAGGAACTTATAAGTGAGAACTCCCAATCAGAAGTCAGAATTTTTATAGCTTTAGCAGTGAAAGCAGTAGAATTGAGGAGCAGGAAGAAAAATAAACAGAGACAAAGCCATAGGGAAAAATAGAGAAAGAGAGAGGAGACAAAACAACCTCAAGTACCCAGAATACAGCTATCTCCAGCACAAAACCTAGGACAGCCAACTCTAGTGCATTGGGGAAGAAATATCACAGGACACTGACATCTGAGGGTGAACACTGAGGGCCACTGAGAAGTATCTGGGTTTTTTTCTTTGGTACTAGAGATTGAACTCAGGGACACTCAACCACTGAGCGACATCCCCAGCCCTATTTTGTGTTTTATGTAGAGACAGGGTCTCACTGAGTTACTTAGCGCCTTGCCATTGCTGAGGCTGGCTTTGAACTCGTGATTCTCCTGTCTCAGCCTCCCTAAGTGCTGGGATTACAGGCTTGTGCCACCATGCCCAGCTGAGAAGTATCTGTTTTGACTTTCTAAACTGAACATTATCAGTACAAAAGGATTACATATTAATTCAAATTCACATATGTGTATCCAATACTTATATATAACAAATGATTATTCATCACCTAGGATATTATATAGAATAACTTCTTATTCCTTCTTATCACCATGATTTCCTCACTACTGAAACAGATGGTTCTTGATCTCACAACAGCCAGATCTGGGGCATACCTATCAACATGGTGGGGATGGGGTTCTCCTCCTTCTGTAGTGGCTCCTCATGGTGCCCCAGAGGAGGCAGTAGAGCTCTGCATCCATCCCTTACTCTCAATGCCAAGGTCCCCATTAGTCCCAGAGCAGGGTAAAAAGAGGAGGAAGATATTCTACTCACTGAACCAGAAATGTTAATTTATGATAAAAACAATCTCCCTAATTCACATTGAAATCTACTATTTAGAAATAAGACAATGCAAATAATGCAACATATTTTTCAAAAGAATTTAAATATAGTAAATTCTGACATGAACTAACATGAATACATGAACTATCAGGGGATTTTAATATAAAGCATGACTTATTCAAATTATTAATGTGGAAGGTACCAGTTAACTATTGCTGCATAACAAGCACAGGTACTTCAAACATTATCATTATAGGTCTTACGGTTCTCCGGTTTGATTTTAATTTCTTGAGCTAGTTTTGCCTGAGCTATTGATAAATCTACAATCAATTATGAGTTGGCTGAACCTCGAGAGTCTAAAGTAGCTTCATCCATACATCTGGAGTCTTGGAAGTGTGAGTAGAAGGTAAAGACCTGAGGATCATTTATTCTCCATTAAGTCACAATGAGCTTCCATAGATGACAGCAGTTTCTAAGAGAGCTGGTAAAACTCAAGCCTGCTCTAGCCCTCCACCCAGAAGAATGAACACACTCAACACCAGTTCCCACTGCTCTTCCATATGAGAGAGGAAAATGTCCAACTGCAGCTGCCTCCAGAGATCTTGTCCCATCTGAGTGGGGAAAATGAGCAAACTGATGAAGCTTCTTTCAAGAGCCCAGACTCACAAAAACATTGAGATCTAATCATAGGGCTCGTAATATCTTCCCTCACCAACCAGGGCAAATGCAAAGCAAGCTAAACAACACAAACAAAACCCATACACATATTATATTCAATATTCAGACAATCAAAGGGTGGAGAAGTCATTTTTAAAAGTCCAGTAATGAAGAGTGATTATCATGGTTTGGATCTAGGAATGTATCCCCAAAAGCGCATTAGGTAATGTTAGGTAATGCAGAAATATTTACAAGTGAAAAAGCTGGATTATGAAATCTGCAACCTTTTAAGTGTACTACTCCTTTAGATGAATTAATAATTTGAATGGGCCACTGAGTGCTAACTGCAGACAGGTGGGTGTGGCTGGAGAAAGTAGATCACTGGAAGTGTGCCTTTTGAGGGCATAATATAACATTAAGAAACATTATATCAGGCCCCAGGCTTCCCCCTCCTCATTTTTTCATTTGAGATTTTTCATCAGGGATTCAACCCAAGGACACTTAACGACTAAACCACATCCTCAGCCCTTTTACATTTTATTTGAGACACTATCCTGCTCAGTTGCTTAGGGGCCCAATAAGTTGCTCAGACTGGCTTTGAACTTGCAATCCTCCTGCCTTTCTGCCTCAGCCTCTGGAGCGGCTGGCATTACAGGCATATGCCACCATGCCTGGCTCTCTATGCTTCTTGTCTGCCATGAGCTCAGCAGATTTCCTCTGCTATGCCCTTCCACCATGATGTTCTGCCTCACCCTGGCCCAAGTGATGGAAATGGCAGAATCCAAAACAAATTTTTATTCCTCTAAGCTGTTCTTGTCAGATATTTCATTTACATTTTATTCCTCTAAGCTGTTCTTGTCAGATATTTCATTTACAGAGACACAAACTTGATTAATATAGGAAGTACAGTTGATATTGTATGTTTCAGAATTGCTAAAAAGTAGAGTTTAAGTTTTCTCACAACAAAGAAATAAGTAGGTGAAACAATGTGTAGAATATAGTAATTGCCCTGACATAATGTATCATAATGTATTAGGTTCATTATGCCCTATAAATGTGTGTGATTATTTGTCAATTAAAAATCACTATAATCAATGAGCCCCTAGACAATATACCAAAGAAAAAAAAGAAGATATTGATGAAAATCAGAAATTAAAAGGTTGACACTAATACAGATTCCATAGACATTAAAAAGATAGTAAAGGAATGCCACAAACAACTCAAATGTTCTTAAATTCAAGAAAGTACATGAAATGTACTGATTTCTTGCAGGACAAATAGGCTAGATTGAACACAAAAATAAATGATGAATCTGAATAGAACTGTACTTTACCAAAGATACTGAACCAAATGGCCATCCCACCAGTCTAAAATAGGTTCCTGGTTAATCCTAACAAACATTCTATTCTCTAAAATGTCTTGCAGAAGATAAAAGCAAAGGAGCTACTTTCTAATTGAGTTATCGGACCAGCACTCATGTAATAACAAAATCAGACAAAGATGACATGAAAACTACAGGTTAAATCTGTCATAAAGATAAGAAAATATGCAATAAAGTATTAGCAAGTATTACTCCAAATTGACCCATATCAATACAGCCAACCTGTGGATAGCAAGAGGAGCAGAGGCAACACAGTGCACAGAGCAGTGATCCTTCCAGCAAGTGGTACTGTGTGACCTGGACATCCCCTTCATCAAGGCCATGGACACATGTAGAAGGACAGACTTAGAGAGAAAGGAGGGACAAGGAGGAAGAAAACCTCCTTAAAAAATAAGGGCTGGAAACATACCAAATTTGATATAAAACAAAGACCTATGGAATCAAGGTTTCCCATGTGTAACATAAAAACAAACAGCCATTCCTACACACATCAGAGGATGCATATTTGGTAAGCATACCATATGCAAATACTTGGGTTTGTGTCTGTGTGTGTGTGTGTGTGTGTGTTTATAGAAATTCCAAGTAATTTCTGCAATTGAAGAAGAAATCAATTCATTGATTTGGAAGTGAATATCCTAGAAACATCCAAAAATTTCCTTAAAGTTTTTTTTTTTCATTTTGTTTGTTCTCCTGAATTTTTAATAATGGTATATTTAATATAGTTATTTTTGTTGTTGTTGTTCAAGACCCTCTACCTGAAGATAATAAAATTAACTAGAGAAAATTAAGAAATATTATTCAAAATTCACAAAACTAAATAAATGTAGAACAGATTTCAGTTCTGTGTCTGAGTTGATAAAAGGCATGAAAATATTATGTGGGAAAGCTGGAATCAAGAGAGAAGAGAACCTGAAAGTAATAATCCCTGTGAAATAACAATTACAGAAACAATCCAATTTTTAAAAAGTGTGATATTGATGGAGCTAAGGAGAGATCTACAAAGAATCAGGTCATGTCTGGTTTGCAGGGGGAAAGAATACTGAATGGACTAAGGTCTCTTCCAAAAGGCTGAGCAGGTACAAGTGTAACTGAAAGCTTGGTCCCTGTCCTGAAGGCCAATCAATGCCAATATAATAATGAGGACACAGTTTTTGAGAAAAAAAGGAAAAGAAGGTTTACTGCTTTGCTAGCAAAGGAGAAACTCAGGGGACCCCTGTCCCAAAGGCTGTGACTCTTTGATCAGCCGGAATAGCGGGGTTTTAAAGGGTTACATTCCAGGTGTGCTCTGGTAGGGGGTCCCAGGGCTCCCTGAAGGCACTTAGAATTCACTTGTTAATTTGGGAGCTATTTTCTTTCCATATTCTAAGCAGGCATCTCCTTCCTGTAATAGATGTGTTCAAGGGGAGTTAACTAGGGGAAGAAAGGATAACAGTGTCTCCCAAATCTTGTTAGGGAGGGGGAGAGGGGAGAAGGAAGAGAAAACATTTTTTAAAAAAATCAACCTCAAAGAAATGAAGGCTATATTCAGAAGGTAAAGAGACCACAGTAACGCAGGTAGAAGGAAGGATCTACAAGCCCTAGGAGTGTGGAGGATCTGCTGGGTTAGAGGGTGGGGCAGGAGTCTGGTGCTGCCTCTTCTTCTTGTCCCTCCCCTGCTGTCAGGATCCCTTTGTGATGAGAGGGCACAGCCCTATGACTCAGGCCTGGGACCTACTCCCCATTGCTGAGGTGAACTCTCGGGACTCATTTGTCCAAACAGGACAGTGCGAAATAGAAGATGGAGAATCCTATCTTTCCTCTGAATAGGGTTAGTGCCTCATGGCTGAACCCCAGCTTCACCAGCTGGGCAATGGACATGATCCTTGCCTTTGTGTGTGGACTGGGGCTCTTTCTCCTCTTACTGCCTTGCCTCCAGGGTAATCCATCCTTCCCACCACCAAGGAAAAAGGAAAAATTCTGGAAGGTAAGAAACCCCAGGCCACACCCAACAAAATAATCTATTCCTTTTTTATATATATATACTGAGAATGGAACTCAGGGGTACTCAACCACTGAGCCACATCCCCAGTCCTAGTTTTGTGTTTTATGTAGAGACAGGATCTCATTGAGTTGCTTAGTGCCTCATTGTTGCAGAGGCTGGCTTTGAAGTCCTGATTCTCCTGTCTCAGTCTCCCAAAGTGCTGGGAATAAAACATGTGCCCGGCAAAACAGATTCTATTTGGTCTATTCTTCTTTCCAATTTTCTAAATAAGTCAAGAGACTTCATAAAAAATAGAAATCTCAGGACAGAACAGAGTATTATTCTGAAACAGGCAGGGCAGGGCAGGGAGAGTGTGTGCACTAGGTGTAAGTAAAAATAGCCAACACAATTTCAGCAGCATAATGAAAATACATATAACTGGGATAGAAGCAGATCTCAAATGGATCAGAAAGCTTTCCCTAATTCTACAGCAAAATCAATTAACCAGGCACTGGAAGGGATCATTTTCTGGGTATGAAAATGACCCACAGGTTACAGAAGGAGTCTGAGTGTCATAGTTGACAATGATGGTGAATAAGTCATTGGAAACTGTGAAAGTAAGTCAGAAAACTAGTTGTGCAGGTTGAAATTTTAACTCAGGAAGGCCGTTTAAGAAGTCTGAAACTCACTGTTACCAGTAGAGATAGGAGCTCAGACTCTGAGGGATGAATACTCAAATCCCACTCATTGCTGTTCTTCTTCCTCTTGGACTCATTGTTTCCCAGAGTTTTGCTATTTATTGTGCCTCCATTCAGTAATGGGGTAAGGTCCAAGTCCAGAGCCCAGCATTTAGTATCTCCCTCTTTCTTTTAGGACCTATTGTTTCTGGGAAATGGATTTTTTGGGAAAGGTTTAATATTTGGCTAATCTGCTTCCCTCCCTTCCAGCCACACTGTTTTTGTTTTTCCTGGGGGCTATCTTATAGGAATATTATTTTCCATAACCTTTCACTAGGACTTGTCCTATATGAAGCTCTCAGACCATCCATGTGGTAGCTGCATGTCCCAGAGCAAAACTGTGACTAAGCGGATGAAGTCTGGACTCCTGAGAGAGTTCTGAACCTGTACAGAAGAACAGACTTGAACACTGAACCCTCAGTCACCTTCTCCTGTCAGGTGTCTCTGGAACAAGCCTTTCCTCTCTGTTGGGCTGAGGTGAGGGCAATACTGAGCCCTGAGGGCCTCTATCACAGG
>PVHX01022372.1:0-27832 GCA_004024805.1 Geosciurus inauris | reverse complement strand
ACCTTTCTTTCTAACCTCATATTTTGTTTGGTTTTTTTTTTATGTCTGTCTGAGCACATATCCCATTAACTTGAATAAGGGTGGTTCATTCTCAGGGGAACTCTGCTACTTTCTTCGATTTCCTCTGCTAATGTGGAGGTTGCCTATAAAAACACTCCCTGATGTGGGCTATTTTAACTCTTCCATAGAAATTACTTAAGCCTCAGAACTGCATTTTACAAGAATGGAAGCAGTTCTTCAATTCTAATTTACATGATGTTTACTCTTCTAAATCTATTGATTTGGAGTTATACTGACATTACTACATACAGATTTTTCGCCATCTTTTGTCTTAGTTTTTAATATATTCTAACACTTCTACTTCTTTGAAATGATTACATTTTCAAACTCTTGAAAAATGAGGAGCAGTCATGTTCCAAAAGCCTTTTATTTATTTATTTTATATATGTTAGTGTTTCTGCTATACAAAAAGTAACTCACTCTGGCTAATTCTCCTCACAACTACTATACTGTTTCCAATCTGAATTCACCTTAGAGCTCCAGGTACACTCTTTCCAGGGTAAGACTGATTTCTTTATTCTCTCATCTCACATATGAAGGTTGTTATGAAGTTGATGAGGATAAGAAAGTCATACTGGAAAGAATGCTTTGGATCATGAATATGCAGCTGCAATGAGGAGATATTTTGGCACTTCCAGCCTTATAAAAGTTAAAGTGATTAATAAGAAGGATGAAATTGATCTACTGAGAATACTGTAATCCCTTCATGGTTATTAAGAGATGTGTGAAGCACATAAAAATAGATGTGGATTATTTGTTACCAAAGGGGTTCATGATTCAATTTTATCACCTTTAGAGACTTACATGGGCTTTTTTTAAATTTTGCAAAACATTCAGAAGTTGTGACTTCCATGCTTAGATCAGTGTTTTTAACTAATGCTGTATCTTAAGAAGTTGTATGAAAAAAAATGACATATTCCAACACACACACATTTCCTTGTTTTCTCATGACATCCTACTAAAATAGCAAAGCAGATTTTTAAGGTATTAAACCACAAGTAAAAGTGTCATGTAAGAAAAGACTTTGGCAACACAAATTTAAAAGTTTGAAAAAAAAACAGACAAATAGTAACTTAGCCTAAAGAAAAGGGAATCCCAAAATAATCCTAAAGTTCAGAAGCAGAAGCAAAATGAGTTATACAGCAAAATTTAAAAACTCTCCAGAATTGACAGAATTCTATGAACCTGAAGATAAACTGAGATTAAATCAAGACCTTTGACTGTCTACAAGTAGAGAACCAGATGTGTAATCACACCACAACCAGGCTACTTCTGCAGAAAGCTGAGGCTTACACCATCTACAGAGGATGAGGTAGAGGAATGCTGGTCTAGAGAATGAGGGATACAGAGAAGGGTATGTTAACTGTTCTAGGCTGCACACTGAACCCTGGGATCTCTCTGATTCTTCCCTCACCTAGCACTAAGAACACCAGCAAGTATTAGAGCCTCCTTATGGTAGGAGATTGGCTAATTCTTCTCTGGGGAAACTAACCAGACTAAGCCCCAATATGTGAAAGACACTTGTAGCCAGGAGTTAACTGATGGAACAGTAGAGTTTAGTCATCCAACAAAGTGGCATGATAGTAGATAACCCCGTGATATTCTAATCATGTATTTAGTGACTGATTTTTAAACATTTATAGGCAGAGACATATCCCCAGATATTAGAAGAAAACCTTCAACATGAATGAAGACATGCACAGAAAAAACAATTGGATAAAATAATGAAAGCAGAAGTTGAGAGCGTAGCTCAAAGTAGAGCACTTCTGCCTAGCATGTGGCAAGGCCCTAGGTTGGATCCCCAGCACTGCAAAAACAAAACGATGATGATGATGATGATGATGATAATGATGAAGATGATGAAGAAGAAGGAAACTTCCAATGTGTCAGTGTGTGTATGGAAATGGGTGTGTGTTTCTGTGTGTGTGTTTACTTCTAGTTCCCAAAAGATAAAAAGTTTACTTCCATGAAAAATAACATCATGATGTTAAAAGATAAAAACAGAGACAAGCATAGAATACTTTTGGTAATTAAAAATATAATAGCAGAAATGAAAGATCAAGTAGAAAATCTTAAATTTAAATGTACCTGTATCTAAGAAAATAGAATAAAAATCTAAATGTAGAAAATTAAATTTAAAAGAAGAAATTATGGTAAAAGAATTATCAAATAAATAATAAAATATTTCAAAACTGAAATTCAGAGCAAAAAGTCCATAGAATCCTAAACACAGTGTGGGGTATAGGGAAAGTCCACACCAAGGAGTATCACTTTGAAACCTAGAAAGCAGAAACAAAACTTCTAAAGAGAAAATATCACAAGTAAATCCAACTTGTTAGCAGTAATACTGAATACTAAACACTAGCAATAAAACTAAATAAATAAAATAATGACTTCAAAATTACAAATGAATATTACTTCCATCCTATACCTTTACAGCAGCCAAATCAGAAATGAAGTGCAAGAGTGGAATAATGATATTTTCATACTTAAAAATTAACATAAGCTTGACCTTCCATGAACTCTTTCTCAACAAACTAATAGGAGACATGTCACCAAAATGAGGATATGGAAGAGGAAAAATAAAGTCATAAAATCTACATACACAGAATCCAATTACAGTAACAACAATGGAATTTCTGGGATGATAGTTTAGGGAGATGAGAAAATGACAATAATTCTGAAAAGGACCAAGTGAACAATAAGTCCAGAGGTGCTCAAGGGAATATCTCCAAGAAAATGGAAATAATAGAAATGTCTGTATGTTTAAAATATTGAGAAGACTTTTGCACTTTAGCAGAGAATTAGGGAGTGAATTATTGATAGAGATGTAGAAAATAAAGCAACCAACCAGCATACACACACACAAAAATTATAACTCAATTATAAACAAAATTAAATATTCAATAAAGACCACATAAACATAATAATATAGATTAACAATGAACAAAATATTTATACACTCATTATATAATAATGTAAAAACTGTTGATCAAATGAAAAATAAGCATACTGGAAAAATGAGAGAAGAAAGTGAAAAAAATTGGAGGTATAAAATAGTTAAATATTTATCTTCCATTGTAGTAAGTGTACACATGCTGTATTGAACTAGAAAAATGAAGCCATATTTTTTTTTAATTTTTTTTTAGTTGTAGATGGACACAATGTCTTTATTTTATTGCTCTGTATGTGGTGCTGAGGTTCAAACCCAGGGCCTCACGCATGCGAGGCAAGCGCTCTACCGCTGAGCTACAATCCCAGCCCCTGAAGCCATATTATTAAGGTAGTTTTATCTGATTTGTATTAGCAATTTATAAGTAAATTGAAAGAAACGGATGAAAGTTTTGCAAGTGATCAGACAAGATAGAGAATTGGAGAGGAGAATAGACATTGTTTTCAAAAAGGACTTGTAGAAACATTAGAATGTAAATTTTTATTAAAATTATACATTTCCTTATTCTACTTATCTACTTTTAACTGAGTTTATTTATTTATTTTAGCAGTAACTTCAAGAAATAATCTTGTTGGACTTGCAAACGTGGACTCATTCCAAGAAAGGCTATGCTGTACTGGAAAAATCCAGAAACAATTCCCAGGCATGGATAAAACTATTTTATCTCAAAATCAACCAAGTGTGTGGTGCTGAGTGAGGCAGTAAGAAAATAATAGGCAATAGTAGGAATGGAAACCAGAATCAATAGTAATGATTTTTTTAGAGGAAAATTTTCCAGTGCCTAGAAAAAACTGGGGGAACAAAACTAAAAGTTCCAGCTACTGAAAAGAGAAAATTTTAAGGATGGGAGTAAACAGATAAATTAACATTAACCATATTACTTATATATATTGAGCACTTTTACACATACAATATCATGCAATGCTTTCAGAAATTGATATTTTAAACAGGTTCAGATTTTAAATAAGAGAATTAGCATCCACCCATATTATCTCCCCATATTACCAAACATTGTCTTTTGTTGTTGTTGTTATTCTCAAAACCCAAGTTTTTCTTTACTATAAACTTGGTTCCACAGTCACATATGCTTTCTGTATAATTTCTCTCTTGGTTATTGCTCCTAGTTAATAGTCTATGAACATGTTGAGAATGATTCTTGCATCTTATAGACTAGTGGGTTAATCAAAAAAATGAGACCTTGCCTTATCTCTATCAATTCCTACTGCAAGCTGGGCACGGCGGTACAAGCCTGTAATCCCAGTGCTTAGGGAGGCTGAGACAGGAGAACTGTGAGTTCAAAGCCAGCCTCAGCAATGGCGAGGCCCTAAGCAATTCAGTGAGACCCTGTCTCTACATAAAAGACAAAATAAGGCTGGGGATGTGGCTCAGTGGTCGAGTACCCCTGAGTTCAATCCCTAGTACCAAAAAAAAAAAAAAAAAATTCCTACTAGAAATCCATCCACTTCACAATCAGGTCTTCAAAAGAATGGTCTGAAATTGCTGCTCCTACTTTTTCACTTTCACATCTTTAAATGAGGCGTCTCCTTCTCCCTCTAAATATCCCTCAGTCTTTCCTACTTGACAACTTCTCACTGTTTAGAACCCCAGCGGTTGGTGTTAGGTCCTCTCCTCCTCTCTCTAACGTTCTCTAACAATTTTATCCACACCTTTAGACAAATTAGATGCCCAACCATTTGCTATATTCCTTTGATTGGAGTTCTTGATTATAATTCATATAGTATTTCCCACACTTTGTTGTCATTCCAAATTCCTTTTTTTCTTGAGAAAAACTATAATGCACATAAGAAGCAGAGGACCAAACTACAGTGTAATCTTAGTTTCTTCTTTCATCCTTATCCCCACATCAATCATCTATATCTGTATATTGTTGATCCTTCTCTCTTTGTTTGTCTGAACCTTCTCTTCCTCCATCACTGTCTTTTTTCAAAACTTCATCTCAACTGCACTTTCACAGACAGTGGTAATATTCCCATCCCCAGTACCATTCCGTAGGTCTCCCAAATCTCTAATGCATGTTTTATACTAACACCAGGATGATCCCTAAAATACAAATCTTTTCATTTTATTCAATGGCCTAAGCCCTTTCAATAGCTTCTAAATACCTGTAGAACAAACTCCAAACCCATTAGCACATAGTCTTCTATGACCAAACTATTTAACTAATTATCCCACTCATCTCTTACTATATTACACTTTTTCTACACTACCCATAGCATATTTCTTCCAGCTCTGGATTACACATCTTTACTTTTATTGAGGTTGCATCATCAGTAAGGAATTGCATCCCCTTTTCTTCCACATTTTTACACCCAACTGGTGGCATGCATATGTTAGTCAGCTTTCTACTATTATAATAAAATACTGGAGGTAATTACTTATAAAGAGAAAAGGTTTACTTTGGCTCACAGACTTGGAAGTTTCAGTCCATGATCATTGGCCTTGGGCCTTTGGGGTTATAATAAGGCAGCATATTGTGGTGGTGCATGCTCAAGTAAAACTACTCATCTTATGGCCAGGAAGAAAAAATGATAGCTCCAAGCACAATGCTAAAGGGCTGTCTAATGTTCCTAAGTGCAAGAGAATTGTAAGGTGCCTTAAGAAGAAAAGACATGTTAGCTCAGCTTTGTCCAGACATGAATTATACTGCTGTTGGCCATGAATTCAATGTTAGTGAGTCAATAATACATATTAAGCAAGGAGACTTCAAATAAAACCATATATAAGCAAGATTATGTGTTGAATGGCTGGCAAAACTGTGACCAGAGGCTCCCAGAAACCTAATCCTGTACTTCCTCTAGGAACAATGGCTTGGTGTTTGCTAATTCAGTGTTTGCACTGACTTTATAGAATATAACTACTAGGGAAAAAAAGAGAGAGAGAAAGAAAAAGTGTGTGTAAAATGGGGAGCAGGAAGAAGGGAATGAGGAAGAGGCTGGGATCTCACAATCCCCTCAGGGCATGGCCTAAAGACCTCCCACTAGACCCCACCTCTTAAAGTTCCATCACCCCCCCAGAGTACCTCCTTGGGGAACAAGCTTCCATCATATGAGCTTTTGTGAAACATTTAAGATGTAGCAATCTACAATTAAGACTTCTTCAAGATCAATTTCTCTATGACGCCCTCCTGGACTTTACAACTAAATCTGATCACTTCTTCATTATGTCTTCATTTATCCCTGCAGAATTGTATTTTTAAATATTTTTTTAGTTGTAAATGGATCTTTATTGTATTTATTTATATGTAATGCTGAAAATCAAATCCAGTGCCTCACACATGCTAGGCAAGCACTCTGCCATTGAGCCACAACTCCAGCCCAGAAATGTATTTTTTTTTAAATATTTATGTTTTAGTTGTAGGTGGACAGAATATCTTTATTTTATTTTTATGTGGTGCTGAGAATCGAACCCAGTGCCTCACGCGTGCTAGGCAAGCACGCTACCCCTGCACTATAACCCCAACCCCCAGAAATGTATTTTTGACAAAGAAAATTTTTAGAATAGAGTCTATGTCTTATTTGATTTATAATTCCAATATTCCAAAGAGTTCCTAGATAGTAGTCCATGCTTGCTCTAAAAAAGACACCTAAAGCTCTAAACATCCTCAATATAACCAAAATTTATTAGGAAAAGTTGCTCTACATATTTCTTTTGCACGGAAGTTGTTATGTTCTGAGTTATGTGACCATGAAACCCAAATCATAACTGAATGGATCAGTGATCAGCCATCTCTAGATTAGGTGTAAGGAAGCTGCCCCCTTATGTGGTTGTGTGGAGAACAACCAGCTAGGAAAGTTGCTCTATATTGGATATGGGTGATATACTCTAGTTATCTATGGATGTTAAATATAAGACAAAAGTAGCAGAAACAGGCATAGTTATTTTAGTAACAAAGGAAGTATTAAGGAGCACAGAATCATGAGTGCTGTGGAATGGCTAAAGGATGAAGGACCTTCTGAGGAATAGCAAACTAATGTGATTCAGTTGGGTGACAAATAATGTTATTGAGTTTGAAATGGATGATGCATCCTATGTACTGAACAAGGTAAATGATGTTACAATGCTCCATGGGCCTGGTTATGCTGCAGTTGAGATGGTACCATATGGCATATTTTGAAAATATTCCATGATCACAGATGGCTATATAAATTTCACAGACTGGACTTATGAGACTTATGAAATAGATTATGGAAGTCAAGCTTTATGGCACTTAAACTGCTTCATTATCAGAGAGTTTCATTATTTGTATATTAGGGGTACAAAATTTATTCAGTCAGGAAAAAAGATCTATTAAATACCTAACTCATATTTCTGCATTAGTTCCAGCTTCTTTGAGGTCTTCTGGTTCAGTACAACATTTACTGCTTACTTTCAAATTGATTTAAAGTTTCAGTCTTGAATTTGGAGCCCTGTTTCCATGATGTTTAGTTCATATTCTATTACATATACAAAGTTAGGGCCTCTCTGTTTTTCTATGTTCATAAATACCTCGTCAAAGTTAGAGATGACATCAAACCCAACAAACTTAAACACTTGAAGGAGATAATGTGAACAATGTATAGCATCTACAAAAATTCTGGAGAGATTATTGGAGTCTAGATATAAGTGACACATGCTGAAGAAAGAATCAGTGGAATAAAAACAGAGTCATTGCCTAAGATACCCAATGCATAGAGAAATAATGCAGTGTAATAGGAAACCAGACACTGAGAGGGGCAGCAACTTGTGTAATCTTGAGCCTAATTTTCTAATGTAAATAACCCTAGAGTCAAAAAATAGTAAATGAATGGAAAATCTTCAAGATCATCTAGTTCCTTTGTTTTTACAAATTTTAAAAACCAAGCCTCAAAGAGTTTAAGGTGCAAAATAGCAAATAGCTTCCTTGAAAAATGGATTAGAATGGACATTAGAAGTAAATGGAGGCTCTCTGGAGTCTTAGCTTCCAAGATGACACACAAAGAAGGTGAGAAGGAAAAAAAAAGGAGGAGGAACAAAGGTCCTGTCCATAGTGGCCATGTCCACGTGCATCCTACTAACTGTATGAATGGCAGGAGGTGTACCCAAGGACTAGTCCTTTAAGCTGCCCCCTTATGTGGTTGTGTGGAGAACAACCAGCTAGGAAAGTTGCTCTATATTGGATATGGGTGATATAATCTAGTTATCTCTGGATGTTAAATATAAGACAAAAGTAGCAGAAACATGCATAGTTATTTTAGTAACAAAGTAAAAGCAGTTTGTTGAAATGTCCCCTAAGCCATCAGGGACATTTCCAAAGCAAGTGTCTTCAATGCTTGTGCGCTTCCCAAGCTGTATATGAGGCTGAATTACTGCGTGAGTTATGCCATTCACAGCCAAGGGGTCAGAATCCATCTCATGAAGATCAGAAAGATAGAACACCCCTAGCCTGATTTAGACCTTCTGATACTGCCCAAAGACCTCCACAATAGTCCATGTAAGGAACTGACTGCTTAAGGTGTAGGGAAAAAAATTATTCTGGATGGGGGAATGGAAGTCTTAATAAAAAGAATAAATGTGTTAACTATCTGCACAAAGAGAGCTCCTAATTCCTAAGTAAATGCTGGATAACTGGCTCATAAGAAGGTAATTAAAAGATAAGGAAGACTCAGAAAAACTTCCATAAGCAAGAGGAGGGTACCTCCTGCTTGTTTCCCAAAGTAGATACTGAAAAATATCAGGAAGACCATTGACTTCCATACAGTTGTGCAATAAAATATCAAAAAGTTGTAAATATGTACCTAGGAATAAGTATCATGGGGGCAAATGCAAAGAATTTAATGAAGAGCTCACAGGGCTGTGTTGTTGGCACGGTAGTCACAGTTGGCTACCAAGACACTTTGAAAATATAGCTCAAACTGAAGTATGCTGCATGGGAAATCTGAATGTAACAGATTTGAAGACTCAGAAAAACTTAGGTAAAATTTCTCATTAATGATATATATTAATTATGAATAATAATAGATAATGGTCAAGTAATCAGTGTAATGGACTCCATCAAGGCCTTTTTCCTATGTAAAGACCATGAGGCCTACCTGTGGGAACATTCCAGTCAATTCCTTTGTCCCAGAGCTGAGGAAAAATGGAAGGTGGCTGAATCCAGATGGGAGTACAAGAGAGATTAAAACTCAAAGGCTAAAGGTTCAAGCCAATAGCCTTAACACTTTTCCAGTTCTTGTTTAATGTAAATCTTGGCCAATGGCTTTAGTACTTTTTCAAGGCCTGTTTAACATAGATTTTGGTCAATGCTCATACCCCAAAACCATATGAGCCCCTGAGCTAGCACACCAAAATGGATTTTCATACTATCATGTCCCATCTTACACTGCAGAAGTTCTATCTCTTCTCTTCTTACTTTAGTAAATCCTACCCTGTTTACTCTTCCCTTCTGTTATTGGACTTTATTCTTCAAATTTGTAAGACAAGAACCCAGAAAGAAATTGGTAAAGTAGAAAATCTAGTCTTATCTCAAAACTTCACTTTCAATTACTTATTGAAATGACATCAGCAGGATAATTTGGGTTAAGTAAAATACATTATTAAAACTAATACTGCCTGTTTCTCTACCATTTTTAAAAATGTGGTTAGTAAAAATTTAAAATCATATAGGTGGCTCATATTTGTGTTATGTTATATTATGTTTCTTCTAGATAGCACCAGTATAGAAAATATGTGGGAAAGGTAATTCTTAAATATTATATAGTCTGAGCATTTTTCACTTGTTGTTTAATCTTGTATTCACAACAATTAAAAATAACTTCAAAAACTATTATGCTTATGTCTTAGAATTCCAAGAACCTCCATGTTCTCTTTTACTTAAAATTCTAAAGATCAAATTAAAGTTCATTTTTTCCCAGCATTGTAACTCCTTGTAAGCATTTAATATTAGTCAGAGATATGGAAACAGAATGAAAGGGTTTATAAGTAATAAATATTGTACTCTCAGTCCTTGAGGTATAGAAAATATGTCCAAGAAAAACCCATCGTAAAAGCTGAACTAAGAATGGAATTTGTACTCACCATAAAGAAATGATAAATGGGGCCAGGGATGTAGCTCAGTGTAGAGCACTTGCCTAGCATGTGTGAGGCCCTTAGATGGATCCCTAGTACCACAAACAAAAACAAAAACAAAAGAAATGATAAATGTTAAGGTGATATATATGCTAATTATCCTGAGTTGATCAATACCCTATATATACATGAATCATAGGATCACATCTTCATAAATGTGTACAAGTATTGTTAATCTATAATAAGATAAAACAAAATAAAAAGCTGAGCCAAGTAATAAAGGAAAATACTGATACTGTTACCCTGCTCTTCTAATTTACATTAAGATAACACATAGGCAGACTATATCCTGCCCTTCCTGGATATTTTTAATTGGTAAGCTTCTGTCTTTCACTAATGTATCTTATTTCTTCCATTATCTATAAAAGAAGCAAGTGTTCTTTCACCTTGAAAACTGAAATACCTTTTCCTGATATAATCAGATGCTTTCCAACCCCTTTTAAAGGAAAGGAAATTGCTTCTCTGGCTGCCAGCCATCATGCAGCTGAGAACATGCCTCTTAGAAAGGGAAGCACCCTGATGAATGACTTTCTTTTGACAGAGATACAATCCCCACAGTCATTCCACACAAGCTGCTGTTATTTAGATACCATTGGAATAAATAAAAACAAATAAATAAAGATATAACTTCTCATGTGTAGTTGTCAGAGGTAAAGATAGAAACTCATTTCCAACCAACCAAAATGTTGAATTTAACTACTTAAAGGACAGTGACTAAAACTCATTTTGGCAATTCTGTCCTTTTTTTTTTTTTTTTACATATGATTAAACTATCTGAAGGAAAGAACAAAGGAAGGAAATAAAAATGGGAAAGAAGGGAGGAAATATTTAATCATGCATGCATTGCTTGAAAATTTGGCATAGTTAAATTCACATTCTCTTCTTCCCTCCATAGGTGTGTGTGTGTGAGTGTGTGTGTGTGTGTGTGTGTGTGTGTGGTGTGTGTTTGTTTTGTGATACTGGGGGTTTAACCCAGGATGCTTTACCACTTAACTACATTCCCAACCTTTTTTTGTTTGTTAGTTTTAGGATAGAGTCTCAGTTTTAACATAGGGTTTCCCAAGCTGACCTTGAACTTGCAATTCTCCTGCCTCAGCCTCCCAGTAGCTGAGATTTCAGGCATGCACCACTGCACCTGTTCCTTCCACTGCTGTATACTTAACATTTAGTTTTTATTATACTAGTGAAACTAGACCTGGTCCCAGAATTGTGGTTTCAACAAATTTCTGAGGGGAGAGGAGGGACCCCAGAGACTTTCATTAACAGCACCAAGACTTTGTGTGATCCATTGACTTGCATAAGGTCATGCAATAAAATATCAAGTTATAACAAAGCAACTTTTCAAAATCATACTAACAGTCTCTGAACTTTATCAGTCTAATCTAGAGATGTTTTCTCCAGACATACTAGGTGGAATTAATTCAGTCAATTCTAATTGTGTAACCAGTACTTTGCTCTGTAGAGACACACACACACACACACACACAAAATGGGACATGATTCTTGCCCTGAAACAAAATGTGATGTCAAAGGGAAGAAAAGACAGTTCTAATAATCTATTGCTACATAAGAATCTGTTCCAGAACTTAGTGATTTTTAAAACAATAGCCATGTTACTGTTCACAATTCTGCAGGTCAGGAATTCAAGCAAGATTCATAGGAAACAGCACAGCTCTTAATCTAGAGTATTGGCTGACATGGACTGAGTGGGGCTAGAGGGTACAAGATGGCGCACTCACATATATGGGGCTCCAGTGTTGGCAATTGTCCTCCATGTGACCTGTCACTTCCCTTGAATCATAGTATACTCTTATCATTTGGTATTCTAGGCTAAGAATCTTTCCAAGGGTGAAAGATGAAGCCTCAAGATTTCTTAAGACTTAGGGCCAAAAGTCATACATTGTCTTCTCTGTTGAATTCCATTGAGTAGCAGGCTACAGGACCAAGAGGGTCAAGAGGAAGGGAACAGACTTCTTTGCTTGATGAAAACAGTGATAAAGTCATATAACTTAGAGACTGGTAGGATAGGAGAAATTGTAGCAATCTTTGGAAATAGCTTGAAACAAATAAGAATTAAAAAGTAAAGGAATGCATACAAAAGTTTCAAATTTATATAGAGAATTATGCCACAGAAGACTTTTAAGGTACTGCTGACTAGGGATGTAGCCCAGTGGTACAGCCCTTGCCTAGTGTGTACAAGGCCCTGGATTTGATCCTCAGCAGTGGGAGGAGGGGAAATGAGGGAGCGCTGCTGCAATAATTACAATGATATTTAAAATGAGCTGTTAAACCTTTTTTTAACAAAGAATATTATTCATTTCCTTAAATATTTGAAATTACCAGGACACAGGACTAAAGATAACAAAGCTCCCCAAAAGTAAGTTGGGGGTTAAAATAAGTAGGTGTATACATGCTATGAACAAAAAGATGCGTCACAGGAAGCTTAAATGAGGAGGCACATTGACAGCCAGCCTCTCTACTATTGTTTCATTGGTACCTGAAAAGAAAATCTGAAGCAAATAAAGGAAAATAAGAACTTCCTGGCCAAAGTTTAAATTTGTAAAAGATTGCTTCTTCCCCTCCTGTTCTCTGTTTCACACAAAACCAAACACACACACACACACACACACACACACAACCATGCACATCTCTCAGTAAATTGGGGTCAAAGAAAAAATAAATACTACAATATATTCATTTAAACTACTTTAAAAATAATCAAGCACAAACGCAAAACCTAGGGGTTGTTTTGCTTTTTTTTTATTTTCAAAAGGTACTCAGAAAAATAAACTTAAATTCCTTCATTTGTAAAGAAGAAATAATGAAAATATCATCAAGATTCAACTAAAACTAGGAAACCAAGAGCAAAATACCTTAAATGCAAAAGGAAAGAATAAAAGACTTTTCTTACTAGGTGGAAGTTCTAAAATCTATGCTTTTGGGAATATGACTATAAACCTAACTACATTATACGTAGGAAGACTAAAACAGTAAAGATTCAATTGTACCACACAATGGCCAATTTCAGTAAATTCTAGGAATAGAATAATTTTTGATATTAGAAAATATGCTAATATAACTTATTACATAAAATGAGATATAATAAAGAACAATGTTAGTAGAAATTTCAAAACAATTAACTTTGATACCCACTTACAAAACTTCTATCAATTGTTTATTTAAGACAGTAAGGAATATTTAGATAAGATAGACAGAAAATAATATGTATCTCAAATAGCTAAGGTTAGAATAGATAGTTATAAAACAACAACAACAATACTTCCATTAATGTCTGAAACAGGATTCCAAGGTCCATTGTTACCACTATTCCTATTATTACATTATTCCCCATATTAGAAGTTTTCAGGAAATTACAGACAATGTAATAAGGTAAGAAACTGGTAAGTCTTACGTAGGGAAAGATGACAAAATTGTCAGTATTTGATGATGAAATAAAATTAAAAGCATCTTTATCTAAGAAGGGAGAGGAGAGGAGGGAATGGCAATCTGAAGAACATCCATGAAAATATTGACCATAGTTGCTTGGGCAGAGGGGAAAATAAAATTTAAACAACTTCTGTCTATGATTTTCTCTAAATTCTGAAAGCTTTATGCAATGAGATTACAACAAATTTTTTTTAGAAAGATGTATTATTTTCATAAGGTTATATGAGTTCTATGAGATACATTAGTCTTAGGATTCTTAGTTTATACTGAATTCCACCTTCATATTTTAGAACATCATCACAGGAAGGAGACAGACTCTTCTAAAGAACCAATTATAGATCATACAGACTATATAGAATTTTCTATGCACTGAAGAGTCAGTCCCATTGATTATAATTGGGAATTTGAAAAATGTTTATTAATAGTTTGAGGAATTTCATTAGTATATTCAGACAATATTTCCCAAATTTCCCTTAGGGAATTGTAGTCCTTCCTTCTTTCTTCCATCTGGACGTCCAAAGAACACAAACTTACCCACTGGTGGCCATTTTGTGGTATGTATTATAAAGAAAATCTCATTTCAAAGTTTAGGATGCAGGTAGAAATGTAGAAGAGCTAAAACCAAGTCACATTATCAAAATCCAGGAAATCACAATTGTTTTCCAATCAATGAAAAAGTGAAAAACTTGAGAAAATCCAAGAGATGATATACCCTGACATGGCAAAATTTTGAACTGTTCTTCTCAATTAACAGTCATGAATATTACCTTCAATTCATTGACATAACACTCAATTTTACAAAAGGCTAATTGAAATCAACATATGCATTTATGATGACAGAGTTGATGAGATTAGACCAGTGATTTTCAAATGAAGGCAGTTTTGCCTACTCTTCTCCCCCTGTATCACCAGAGGAAACATTTGGCAGTGTCAGGAGATGTTATTTGTTGTTACAACTAGGAGTAAGGGTGCTATCAGCATCTGTTAGCATGCTGACATCCTCCACAGAGAGAATTATCTGGTCCAAAATTTCAATACTACCAAGGTTATGGAAACCTGGATTTAATAAACTTATATATTATGTTGCTGATTCTTTTGAGAAACTTTTTGTTTTCCTACTCGAAAAAAAATGCAAAAGATTTTGGAAAAAAATTTCTATGCAACTATAACTCTATATACTTGCTCTGGTTTTCTTTCTTTTTGGTTTTCTTTGTAATGCATTTGCATATGATTTAATTATTTTAATTAATTTAAACCTCACAGTAACCTTGTGAGGAATTGTGGCAGAAAACGATCTGACTCTACTGGTCATTCTCATGTTCTCCAGTCTTGCAGCTGGACATAGAGTTGTTGAACTAAAGAATGTATTTCTCAGTCCTTTTAAAGCTAAGAGTAGGGGAGAGTTCCAAGATAGCGGCCTACACGGTCTCCTCCGTGCTAGGCTCCCCGGACCAAGGCTAGAAGTGGTGGAGGTTCCATTTTCCAGCCAGCTTCTTGGCATCATTCTGTGGCTCACCATCCCCCGCAAGAGTTTCGCTCCCGTCTGTGCGCAGGGCCACCAGGAGGCAGTGGTAACCACAGGCAGCGTGACTTCGGTGCCGACCAGGGGAGCGCAGTTGCGTCGGGGGCCCAGCCCAGGGCTCAGGCTCCCAGGGACCGAGGCTGGAAGTGGAGGCGCCGTTTTCCAGCCAGCGTCCTGGCATCATTCTGCGGCTCAACATCCCACGCAGGAGTTTCACTCCCATGTGTGTGCACAGGGCCACTGGGAGGCAGCGGTAGCCGCGGGCAGCGTGACTTTGGTGGCGACGGAGCACAGTTGCGGCGGTGGCTCGGGCCCAGGGCTCCAGCCCGGGATTTGCCCCGGGGTAGGGGGGGGCCTGCTTCCACACGGGGTGCCTGGCCCCAGCACCCAGCCAGCCACACAGGACCGCTAGCAGTGGCTACTGAGTATGGACCGTCTCCTGAGCAGACCCCCGGCCATTGTTCTTTGTGGATCCCCTTCTAACACAGTGGAACTTCCTACACCAGGGGGCATAGGTCAGCACCTGGGACCAAACTTTGGCCACCACGCAGCGCACTGTGGAACAGCGACTTCACCAGCGGGTCAGAGTTTCACCCTGCTGTGGGACCAGCACTCAGGACACCAGCAGAGAAAACCCAGCAAGCAGCGGACAATGCCACCTACTGGAGGTGAAAGGAGCCATACCTGCTAATTTACATTGAGACTTTTTACATTTTTTTATGCTTATTTTTAATTCTATCCTTTAATTCTATCTTTTTCTCCCAATAGTTCTATTGTTTAATCCTTTTGTTTTATTTCTCTGCTCTCTTTTTCTTTCCCTTCTTTCTTTTTCCTTCCCTCTTTTCTCTCTCACTCTTCTCCTACCCTCTAATCCCCAACAGTTGTGACATCAAATATCTGCTATACAGCAGGATATGGCAGATTGGGATTTCTGAACTGTATACTAGAGTGGT
The DNA here is from genome assembly GCA_004024805.1 of Geosciurus inauris. Classification (NCBI taxonomy): domain Eukaryota; kingdom Metazoa; phylum Chordata; class Mammalia; order Rodentia; family Sciuridae; genus Geosciurus; species Geosciurus inauris. The sequence goes on along the minus strand of PVHX01022372.1, from coordinate 11,793 downwards.
ATTATATAGTCTTATAAATTCCAAGTGCATATGTTTTATTTGCCTTGCTATCACCTCTCCTCGCCATATTCTTTTCTTCCTCCTTACTGGTCTTCCCCAACTCTCTGTCGCTCTTTCTAGTAATAGCCAGCTCCTCTTGGATTCCTTTTTTATGCTTTCTAAGATCTAATAACCATATCCTCACTTCCTATTACCCTGACATTCTATCCTACACCCCAACCTCAAGTTTCCCTAGCCCACCAACAGATACTATAGACGCTTGTGCAAACTTATTGGTTACATAATAGATTGTAAAGGAACACATAATTGTTGTATATTGTAACTAAAGTGTAAATGTATTTGGGAGCTGTTAGGAGCTACTTGGATTGAAATTATATATTGCTTGTATTGAGATCAATCAATATTGGTCTCCCCTTAAAGGAGAGATAACAAAACCCTGCAGGGAAACTATACCCATATAGGAGCAAAAACTGTAACAATTTGGATCAGCAGAGCTAGAAGGAAAGACACACAAACATCATGAGAAAACAAGGGAAGAAAATGACTCAAACAAACCAAGATACTACACTATTAGAATCCATGGTCAGTACAGCAGAAGAAATAACAGAACAAGAATTCAGGATGCACATAATTAAAATGTTCGGTGACTTAAAGAATGATATAAGAGAGCAGGCCCAGTCAGCAAAAGATCATTTCGATAAAGAGATACATAGGCAAATACAGGAAGTAAAAGATCACTTCGATAATGAGATACATAGGCAAATACAGGAAGTAAAAGATCACTTCAATAAGGAGATAGAGATTCTGAAAAGGAACCAAACAGAAATCCTTGAAATGAAAGAAACAATAAACCAAATTTAAAACTCAATAGAAAGCATCACCAACAGATGAGAGCACTTGGAAGACAGAACCTCAGATACTGAAGACAAAATATTTAACCTTGAGAATAGAGTTGACCACACAATGAAGACAGTAAGAAACCATGAACAGAACATCCAAGAATTATGGGATAACATTAAAAGACCAAACTTTTGAATTAATGGGATAGAGGAAGGCATAGAATTCCAAACCAAAGGAATGAGCAATCTATTCAATGAAATAATATCAGAAAACTTTCCAAATATGAAGAATGAATTGGATAATCAAATTCAAGAGACTTACAGGACACCAAACATTCAAAATCACAACAAACCTACACCAAGGCACATCATAATGAAAATGCCTAACATTCACAATAAGGAGAGAATCTTAAAAGCCACAAGAGAAAGGAATCAGATTACATATAGGGGGAAGCCAATTAGGATCACTGAAGACTTCTCAACCCAGACCCTGAGAGCAAGAAGATCATGGCAAAGCATATACCAAGTGCTAAAAGACAGCAGATGCCAACCAAGAATCTCATATCCAGCAAAATTAAGTTTTAGGTTTCATGATGAAATAAAAACCTTCCAAGATAAACAAAAATTAAAAGAATTCACAGCAAGAAAGCTGACACTACAGAACATTCTTGGTAAAATATTCCACAAGGAGGAAATGATAAACAACAATGAAAACCTGCAGAGGGAAGAGCTACACTAAAGGCCAATCAAAAGACAAACCCAATCAAGTTAAAAACTAAGAATAAACCAAAATGTCTGGATATACAAACCATATCTCCATAATAACATTGAATGTCAATGGCCTAAACTCAGCAATTAAAAGACACAGACTGGCAGATTGGATTAAAAAAAAAGACTCAACAATATGCTGCCTCCAAGAGACTCATCTCATAGAAAGAGATACTCACAGATTGAAGGTGAAATGATGGAAAAAAATTTATCACTCACATGGACTGCGTAAACAAGCAGGAGTTTCCATCCACATTTCAGATAAAGTAGACTTCAAACCAAAGTTAGTGAAAAGGGATAAGGAAGATCATTTCATACTGCTAAAGGGAATCATACATCAACAAGACATAACAATCTTAAATATCTATGCCGCAAACAATGGGGCAGCCATGTTCATCAAAGAAACCCTTCTCAAATTCAAGAACCAAGTAGATCCCAACACAATAGTATTGGGTGACTTTAACACAACTCTTTCACCACTGGACAGATCTTCCAAACAAAAACTAAACAAGGAATCTACAAGACTTAATAGAACAATCAATGGTCTAGACTTAACGGATATATATAGAATATTCCATCCTTCAACAAGCAAATACACGTTTTTCTCAGCAGCACGTGGATTCTTCTCCAAAATAGATCATATGCTATGCCACAAAGCAAGTCTCAGTAAATACAAAAAAATAGAGATACTACCCTGTATTCTATCTGACCATAATGGACTAAAACTAGAAATTAATGACAGTTTTAAAAAAAGAAGTAACTACAATACCTGGAGACTCAATAATTTGCTATGGAACAATGCATGGGTAACAGAAGACATCAGGGAAGAGATAAAAAATTCTTGGAGGTAAATGAGGACTCTGATACAACGTACCAAAATCTCTGGGACACTATGAAGGCAGTGCTAAGAGGAAAGTTCATTGCATTAAGCTCATATATTCAAAGATGGAAAAGTCAACAAATCAATGACTTGACACTACAACTCAAAGCCCTAGAAAAAGAACAAAGTAACACCAAAAGAAGTAGAATACAGGAAATAATTAGAATCAGGCTGAAATCAATGAAATTGAGACACAAGAAACAATTCAAAAAATTGATAAAACAAAAAGCTGATTCTTCGAAAAATTAAACAAAATTTACAAACTTTTAGCCACCCTAACAAAAAGAAGGAGAAAGAAAACCCAAATTACCAAAATTTGTGATGAAAAGAGGAAATATCATGACAGACCCTGCTGAAATACAGAGGATAATCAGAAACTATTTTGAAAACTTATATTCCAGTAACTTAGAAAACCCTGAAGACACCGACAAATTCCTAGACACATATGACCTACCCAAACTGAACCAAAAGGACATTCATGACTTAAACAGATCAATTACAGGCAAGGAAATAGAAGAGGCCATCAAGAGCCTTCCAACCAAGAAATGCCCTGGACCAGATGGATTCTCAGCCAAGTTATACAAGACCTACAAAGAAGAACTAACTCCAATTCTCCTCAAATTATTCCACAAAATAGAAAGAGAAGGAACCCTTCCAAACTCATTCTATGAGGCTAGTATCACCCTGATTCCAAAACCAGGCAGAGACACATCAAAAAAGGAAAATTTCAGACCAATATTCCTGATGAATATAGCTGCAAAAATTCTTAATAAAAGTTTGGCAAATCGCATACAAAAGCATATAAAAAAAATAGTGCACCATGATCAAGTGGGGTTCATTCCAGGGATGCAAGGTTGGTTCAACATACGGAAATCAATACACGTAATCCATCACATCAATAGAATTGAAGATAAGAATCACATGATTCTATCAATTGATGCAGAGAAAGCATTCCACAAAATACTGCACCCTTTCATGTTCAAAACACTAGAGAAACTAGGGATAGTAGGAACATAACCTCAACATGGTTAAAGCAATATATGCTAAGCCCAAGGCCAACATCATCCTAAATGGAGAAAAATTGGAAACATTCCCTCTAAAAACGGGAACAAGACAGGGATGCCCTCTCTCTCACCACTCCTATTCGATATAGTCCTTGAAACTCTAGCCAGAGCAATCAGACAGATGAAGGAAATTAAAGGGATACGAACAGGAAAAGAAGATCTCAAATTATCATTTTTTGCAGATGACATGATTGTATACTTAGAGGATCCAAAAAGTTCCACCAGAAAACTTCTAGAACTGATACAAGAATTCAGCAAAGTTGCAGGATATAAAATTAATGTCCATAAATCAAATGCATTTCTATACATCAGCAATGAGTCCTCTGAAAGAGAAGTTAGAAAAACTACTCCATTCGCAATAGCCTCCAAAAAAATAAAATACTTGGGAATCAATCTAACAAGAGTGGTGAAAGACCTCTACAACGAAAATTACAAGACTCTAAAGAAATAAATTGAAGAAGATCTTAGAAGATGGAAAGACTTCCCATGTTCCTGGATAGGCAGAATCAATATTATTAAAATGGCCATACTACCCAAAGCACTACACAGATTCAATGCAATCCCAATTAAAATCCCAGAGTCCTTTCTTATAGAAATAGAAAAGGCAATCATGAAATTCATTTGGAAAAATAAGAGACCCAGAATAGCCAAAGCGATCCTGAGCAGGAAGAGTGAAGCAGGAGGCATCACAATACCAGACCTTAAACTTTACTACAAAGCAATAGTAACAAAAATGGCATGGTATTGACACCAAAACAGACATGTAGACCAATGGTACAGAATAGAAGACACAGAGAGTAATGCACATAAATACAGCTATCTCATACTAGACAAAGGTGCCAAAAGCATACATTGGAGAAAAGATAGCCTTTTCAGCAAATGGTGCTGGGAAAACTGGAAATCCATATGCAGTAAAATGAAACTAAACCCCTATCTCTCACCATGCACAAAACTCAACTCAAAGTGGATCAAAGACCTAGGAATTAGACCAAAGACCCTGCATCTAATTGAGAAGAAAGTAGGTCCAAATCTTCATCACGTTGGATTAGGCCCCAAATTCCTTAACAAGACACCTATAGCACAAGAAATATAAGCAAGAATCAATAAATGGGATGGACTTAAACTAAAAAGCTTCTTCTCAGCAAAAGAAACTATCAATGAGGTGAACAGATAGCCTACATTCTGGGAGCAAATTTTTGCCACATGCACATCAGATAGAGCACTGATCTCCAGGATATATAAAGAACTCAAAAAACTTAACACCAAAAAAACAAACAACCTAATCAATAAATGGGCTAAGGAGCTGAATAGAAACCTCTCAGATGAAGATATACAATCAATAAACATATGTATGAAGAAATGTTCAACGTACCTAGCCATTAGAGAAATGCAAATCAAAACTACGCTCAGATTTCATCTCACCCCAATCAGAATGGCAGCTATCCAAAATACCAGCAACAATAAATGCTGGCGAGGATGTGGTGAAAAAGGTGCACTCAAACATTGCTGGTGGGACTGCAAATTGGTGCAACCAATCTGGAAAGCAGTATGGAGATTTCTTAAAAAACTTGGAATGGAACCACCATTTGATCCAGCTATCCCACTCCTTGGCCTATACCCTAAAGACTTAAGAACAGCACACTACAGTAAAGCAGCCACTTCGAAGTTTATAGCAGCACAATTCACAATTGCAAAACTATGGAAGCAACCCAGATGCCCTTCAATAGATGAATGGATAAAGGAACTATGGTACATATACACAATGGAATATTATTCAGCAATAAAAGAGAATAAAATTATGGCATTTGTAGGCAAATGAATGGAATTGGAAAGCATTGTGCTAAGTGAAGTAAGCCAATCCCAAAAAACCAAACGCCCAATGTTCTCTCTGATTAGTGGATACTGATACATAAAGGGGGTGGGAATGGGGAACATAGGAGAAATGGAGGAACTCTGGATGCAGCAGGGGGCGGTGGGGGGAAGGAAAGGGGAATGGGTACAGTAAAGATGGTTGATTGAGATCATCATCACTACCTTTGGTGCATGTATGAAGACGCAAATGGTATGACTTTATCTGACTTGCAACCAGAGAAATGGAAAAACTGAGCTCTATATATGTACTATGACTTGAAATGCAACTAAATAAACTAATTTAAAAAAATAAAAATAAAAGTCTATGAAAATGCAAAAAAAAAAAAGCTAAGAGTAAAATCTCAGAAAATGAGAAAGGATGAAATATGTGTGCAGTTCCCAGGTATTTCCTATGAAACAATTGTGATAGGATGCCCTCATTCTTTTCTCCTTCTGACCAGCTGGAGATGATGAAAATCATAGTATCCACTGTCATACTTTGTACAGAGTTTGTCCTCCAAAGTTTTATGCACTAGAGATTTGGTCCCCAGCTTGACAGTGCTTAGGTAGTAGAATCTTTAGAAATAGGGCCATGAAAAGTATTTTGATCATGAGGGTTCCACCTTCATAATATATGGATTCATGTTATCTCTCAGAAGTTGATTAGGTCTGCTAGGAATGTATTAGTTTCCTCAAGAAAGAGTTGTTAGAAAAAGAATGGTCATGGTCCCTCCCAGAGTCTTTTACTTCCTCTTATCATGTGATTTCTCTCTCATGGGCATGCCCACCATGATGCCATATGTTATGCTGCATTTTTGCAGTTGGTATTCACCAGAACAAAGCAGAAGCTGATGCCATTCCCTGGGACCTACAAAACTGAACTAAATAAACCTAATCTCTGTATAAAGCTATCAGCTCCAGGTAATTTGTGATAGCAGCACAAAACAAACAAAGACAGCCATATTGCATCCACAACTTATAGCTAATAGTGTGATTCAAAAAAAAAAATCTCAAAAGATTTTCCACAGTGTCTGTCAAAAAGCACTAGCATTTACAAAAAGAGAGAGGATGGGGGTAATTATACTACATAGGAATAAAACAACTTTTCCAATTCCATTGAAAACTAATATTTATCTTTTCCTCAAAAGAGAAAAATTAAAGAGCTTTAAACATCTAATTGAACATAGAATGGGTCACACAGAATTTATGGGCAATACTGACTATAGGTACCAATGCCTAATGGTATGGTAGGTCTTGGTACACATCACCAATGATTTGGCAGACAGTATGTATTCAATCCCCATCTTTTGGTCCCTTTTTACAGAGTGAGGTGTTTTTGCAGGCTCAGTTAAAAGTATGGAGAAACCACAAGATTTTTTGTTTTGTTTTGTTTTTTAAAATAGTGTTATAGATCATACACAATGACTATGACATGGTTTAGCAGCATTAATCCTGACTACCTACAGACAAAGAAGACATGCATTGGTGTTGTATAAGAAGTGTCATGATATCTGCTTTAACCAAGAAACATTTAGCTTAATAAATCTTGGGAAAAAGTGTTAATATATATTTTAAGGATGTATAAAGGTCCCAGAAATTTGAGAGCAGGGGTGCTATATAGTCATGCTTCCCAGGAATTATACCAGGAGAGCCATCAAGACCAGTCTTTCTGTCTCCTCCACAGATATCATGTTTCCATACATTTCTCCTAGGTACTTCATTTGTATGGCTCTCTTGCAAGGATCCTTTCTTGCTTCAGCTTGTACGTGTCTCTGACTATTTCGACCCCATCTTCACAATAGCAACTCTTCATACATCATTTTGATACATGTCCCTAAGGTTAACTGCCTTAGGCAGGTCTGTTTCCTAATTCTAAATTCCTAAGAGGTGGATCTGATTGGCTCTCTTCCCATTATTTTTGAGCCAGGCTATGCAAGCCATAGGTTTCTGCTTTGCTTAAACATGGACTTGATGCCTTGGGGTATATGCACTCCCCTGGACCAATAAGTATAAGCCAGATGGGATGGTTACATGGTACTTCACCATAACAAACCCACTCATTAGTGAGCAAGGGCTTGGGCAGCTTCCCTTAGAAGAGGCTGAGGAAATAGCAGGCCATTATAAACAAGTCTAGTACCGCTTTGATAATTTTGCTCAACAGAGAAACCGTTTTCAACTCAGATACTAATCAAGAAGTGTTTCTTTCTGCCAAATGCAGTAGAATGAAATATGCTTGCAATTGCTGCAGTGGGAAAGAACACAGAGGCAGCTGGCCAGAATACACAGAGTACAACAGAGCAAAACACTGGGATGGGCATAGAACCTGTGGTTGGAGAGCAGAATTGCAGTACTAAATAAGCAGGGATGAAAGCTGTATCAGATAGGGTTCATCAGTTTCCAGTACAAGAAATTTACTCTGGCTGGCTTAAGTAAAAAGATAAATTATTGGATGGATATAGGGAGAGTCTCAGGAGAAGGAGAAGGCACTCAGGTAACAATCAGATAGCTTTTAGGGAGTTTAAGTTAGAAGTTCATCCAGGTGCTACATTTGGAATGAAGAGGTCCAACAGTTTTCAGTGTATTTGTCCTCTGTCAACTGCTTAAATTCTCAGAATTCCAACAGTGCCCAACTGGGATTAAGGATAAGAAATCACTTCACTGATAAACTCTCTGAAAGAAGTGAGAGCATTCTCCAGAAGAGAATTTTAAAGGCAACTTTAAGTCCTATCTAAAAGATAAGGTGGAATGGTTGTTGGATAGAAAAAAAAAGAGTAGTGTTCATTACAGAAACTTCTCTTGAGCAACAAGCAATTAGTAGAGGAAATTGGCAAAATACACTGCTGAGAATAACTCAATAAAAATACTATTGAAAACACTGGTTAATAAAAGTGATATTTGAACAAATGCAGATGAAACTGAACAAAGTCTTCCACTGGAAAAATGGTAAATGCTAAAATGTACATAATACTTCCTGTGTGCTACAAGCCCTTTGTTATGGTTTAGATTAGGTGTCCCCCCAAAGCTCATGTGAGGCAATGCCAGAAGGCATAGAGGTGAAACAATTGGATTATGATATATTTAACCTAATTAGTGCATTAATCCACTGACAGAGACTAACTTGGCAGTAACTGTAGTCAAGTAAGGTGTGACTGGAAGAGGTTGGTCATTGTGGGTGTTCCTTTGGGGTATATATATTCTCCTTCATAAGGGAAGTCTCTCTCTCTCTCCTTCCTGGTGCCATGTCCTAAGCTGCTTTCTTTCTTTCACTAGGCTCTTTCTCCATGATGTGCTGCCTCACCTTGGGCCCCAAAGAAGGGAGTTGGCCATCTGTGGACTGAGACCTCTGAAACCACAAGCCCCAAAATACACTTTTCCTCCTCGAATTGTTCTTGTCAATTATTTTTTTGGTCACAGCAGTAAAAAACTGACTAAAATCCCTTTCTAAACATCTCTCATTTTTTAACTCAATTTTTACTTCAACCCCATGAAGTTGTCAGACAAATCCCATTTACAGGGAGAAAAGTGGCTTACGTGAAAATCTACTCAGGAAGTAGTTGAGCTAGGATCAAATCTCTGTCACCAGGCTCCACTACGCACTCTGAAGAACCCATTGCAAGAAACAAGGCAAGACAAGGCCATGGAACAGAAGAAAGAGAATCAGCAGAAATTAAGCAAAGCAAGAAGAAATCTAAAATTCAATAAAACCAGTCAATCTCCCAACTATGTAAGCTAAGGATTTTGCTAACTTTCTGATTAACAGAATAAAAGGTAATTAAGAGAATCTACTGCATTTATCTTTTCTTGAATCTGAAGGTGCTGGCATTATTAGATAGTAAATTTCTTATTCTACATTGTAAAGTCAGACATTCCATATTAATCCTGTCCTACTATCCCCTCAGAGTCAAGCCCCTCAGCTTAAACCCTGCCCCCACAATAGATCAATGAGTTATAAATCATTGAAAAGGGGGACTAAAACATGGATGTTTTCAGTTTATACTATTCCACAGGGAAAACATTTTGTATAGTTTTCCACTTCAGTTTTAAATAATCTTTAAACAGAAAAAATCCTTAATAACTTAATTAGTTTCATTCTGATCTGTGTCAAGGGAAAGAAGAGAACAAGGGTGAGAGGCTGGGAGCACCTAGCAGTGATAGTCTGCAACCCATCATTGGTCAACTGTTTATGTTTCAGAGCTTTAAGAACCTCAATTCTTTCCTTCCTGTTTGTCTTTTGGAACAAATCAAATAGAATCCCAAATTGCAATTGTTTGTAAACAAAAGAAGATTATTTGGTTGGTAGGAAAGGCTTGTCTACAATTTTAGATAAACTTAAGTCCTGTGTACCAGAAAAAGGCAAACATTAGTCTTGAACTAACAAATGTACTCTCTCTTTGTCTCCCGCTCAGGTTTGCTGCTTATGACGTGGCTAATTGCCTACTGAGGGTAGACTAAACTGTGTACAGTTGGTGAATTCCACTAGCAGTACACACTTTACCATATGGTAAGTTAAGGGGAGAATTTTAATGTGTTCTGTTTCCTGATTGCCTTCTATCTTCATACCTGAATTTCTTCATAAAAGTAAAAAAGAGGGGCTAGAGCAAACCAAAGGCAAAGGAGAGACTATTTTCCTATGCAGGCATCTTTGCTTCCGCCTCTGTCCCATTTCTAAATAGATAGATAGATAGATAGATAGATAGATAGATAGATAGATAGATAGATAGACAGACAGATAGAGTCTTTTTTCCAAAGAAAAAATATGGATCTAGAATAGTAAAGAAAAAAAGTGAGTCTTCAAAAACATCAGTTATGAGGTGACAACAATGTTTAACTCTAGTTTTATTTCTTCATTTCTTTTCTTTTAGCTGTCATTCAACACATATTATTTGCCCAATATAAACCTAATAATTTTGCATGCACTCTTCTAGTTAATATTCTGACAATAATTTGGATGAGGCCAATTCTTATTATCATTTTTACTGTTGTAAAAATGAAAAAAAATTAAATATATTAAATAACTTACTCATTATACACAGCTTTATTTGGCTTTAAAGTTTTTATTGTAAACCATTATGTGAACAGGCCTTTCTTTACCTCTAGTTTCATTCTCGAAATTAACATGTGCTGGGCACTATTCTCAGCACTAGAGACATAAATAACTAAGCAAGATGAAGACCCTGCCCTCATGAAGTTTATAATCCAGTATAGAAAGCAGATAATAATTGTCTTTTAAATATATAATTCTGAACAATAGGAATTGCTATGAAAATGTAAACAAAATAATTAGCTAGAAAGCACTTGGCTGGAGAGTGGCCTCTAAGGAAAGGCTCAGAAAAAAATGAGATTTGTATTGAGACTTAGCGATGATAAAGTACCAGCAATGTGAAGGTCTGGATGAAGAATATTACAGAGGAAAGTGCTCATGAGCATGGCTTGAGGAAGGAAAATGCTGGGCATATCAAAGAGATGGGATGATCTGGTGTGCCTGGACCATAGTCAAGTGTAGAAAATGAGTTAGAGACCCAGGAAGGGACAAAGGACCAGATCATGAAGGGCCTTGTAGGCTGGGGGAGGTGCCTGGGCTGCATATGAAGTCAAAAGGGAGCCATTAGATAGTTTGAAGCAAGGGAGTGATTTATCTGATTTGTCAAGTTAAATAGACAGATAGATGAATAGAAAGATAAAGATAGAGACAGAGATATATGTCATCCTGGCTACTAGATGGAAAATAAAGTAGAAGGAACAAGAAGAAAAAGCTAGTAAGACTCTTACAATAGTCCAAGCAGGAGGTGACAGTGGCTTTGTCAGGATAGTGAGAGGAAAGGGGATTTTAACTGTATATTGGACAGAAAACCGACCAGATTAGCTGAAAAATTAGAAGTAATTGGAAAAAGAGAAGGAACAGTGGCTTCTTCTATTTTGGACCCAAGCAATTTATTTCTTGGCAGCATCCTTCACTGAGATGTGAAAAAGAGGGTTCTGACATCTGTTTTTAGCAAAAAGGATTGGCTTCTTATTTTATTAGACATATGACCTAGTGGGAGTATGCCAAGGGAAATGAAAAGGGAAGTCTATATGTGGCCCAAAAGCAGGTCCTTTAACTCTTCTGAGTCCTAAGTATAAAACAGGGTTGACAGTTTGATACTCTCTAGAGTCTTCCATACAGTAAAATTCTTCTGTCACAACTCACTTCTCAGCCCATCTACTATATTATCTCTTGCCTGTAAGCTATTGGTTTTTTAACTAAAGGGGGGAAAAAGGCTCATAAAGGCAAAGATGTGATATGGAAACAACCATTAGCAATTTTGATTAATCATGACAAATTTATCTGCATTATACCAGCATGCAAAGATTCCATTATCAAATACATCCTGCTCCTGTTCCTTTTAAGAAC
>PVHX01022371.1:8071-27930 GCA_004024805.1 Geosciurus inauris | reverse complement strand
TCAATATCCATAAATCAAATGCATTTCTATACATCAGCAATGAGTCCTCTGAAAGAGAATTCAGAAAAACTACTCCATTCACAATAGCCTCCAAAAAAATAAAATACTTGGGAATCAATCTAACAAGAGTGGTGAAAGACCTCTACAACGAAAATTACAAGACACTAAAGAAAGAAATTGAAGAAGATCTTAGAAGATGGAAAGACCTCCCATGTTCCTGGGTATGCAGTATCAATATTATTAAAATGGCCATACTACCCAAAGTGTTATACAGATTCAACGCAATCCCAATTAAAATCCCAGAGTCCTTTCTTATAGAAATAGAAAAGGCAACCATGAAATTCATTTGGAAAAATAAGAGACCGAGAATAGCCAAAGCTATCCTGAGCAAGAAGAGTGAAGCAGGAGGCATCACAATATCAGACCTTAAACTTTACTACAAAGCAATAGTAACAAGAATGGCATGGTACTAGCACCAAAGACATGTAGACCAATGGTACAGAATAGAAGACACAGAGTAATGCACATAAATACAACTATCTCATACTAGGCAAAGGTGCCAAAAACATTCATTGGAGAAAAGATAGCCTTTTTAACAAATGGTGCTGGGAAAACTGGAAATCCATATGCAGTAAAATGAAACTAAACCCCTATCTCTCACCATGCACAAAACTTGACTCAAAGTGGGTCAAAGACTTAGGAATTAGACCAGAGACTTTGCGTCTAACTGAGGAGAAAGTAGGCCCAAATCTCCATCATGTTGAATTAGGCCCTGAATTCCTTAACAAGACTCCTATAGCACAAGAAATAAAAGCAAGAATCAATAAATGGGATGGACTTAAACTAAAAAGCTTCTTCTCAGCAAAAGAAACTATCAATGAGGTGAACAGAGATCCTACATTTTGAGAGCAAATTTTTGCCACACGCACATCAGATAGAGCACTGATCTCCAGGATATATAAAGAACTCAAAAAACTTAACACCAAAAAAACAAACAACCCAATCAATAAATGGGCTAAGGAGCTGAATAGAAACCTCTCAGACGAAGATATACAATCAATAAATATATATATGAAGAAATGTTCAACGTCTCTAGTCATTAGAGAAATGCAAATCAAAACTATGCTCAGATTTCATCTCACACCAGTCAGAATGGCAGCTATCCAAAATACCAGCAACAACAAGTGCTGGCAAGGATGCAGAGAAAAAGGTACACTCAAACATTGCTGGTGGGGACTGCAAACTGGTGCAACCAATCTGGAAAGCTGTTTGGAGATTTCTTTAAAAACTTGGAATGGAACCACCATTCGATCCAGCTATCCCACTCCTTGGCCTATACCCTAAAGATTTAAAAACAGCACACTACAATAAAGCAGTCACCTCAATGTTTATAGCAGCACAATTCACACTTGCAAAACTGTGGAAGCAACCCAGATGCCCTTCAATAGATAAATGGATAAAGAAACTGTGGTACATATACACAATGGAATATTATTCAACAATAAAGGAGAATAAAATTATGGCATTTGCAGGCAAATGGCTGGAATTGGAGAACATTATGCTTAGTGAAGTAAGCCAATCCCAAAAAACCAAATGCCAAATGTACTCTCTGATTAGTGGATGAGGATACATAAGGGGGGTGGGAATGGGGAACATAGGAGAAATGGAGGAACTCTGGATGCGGCGGGGTGAGGGCAGAGGAAGGAAAGGGGAATGGGTACAGTAATCATGGTTGATTGAGATTGTCATCACTTCCTTTGGTGCATATATGAAGACACAAATGGTGTTACTCTATCTGGTTTGCAACCAGAGAAATGGAAAAATTAAGCTCTGTATATGTACTATGACTAGAAACGCATTTAAATAAAATAATTAAATTTTTAAAAATAAATAAATAAAAAATAAAATAAAATAAACCCCACAAGGTTTTCAGGGACATTTCCTAATTTATTCTGGAATCTGAAGCAGGAAGTTAATTATTTCAAAATCAAAACTCAGTAATTTTTATTCCACTCATGTTAAGATTAGAGAACATTAGGACAAAAGCTTTTAAAATCAGTTATATTAGATAATTGGATGCCTCTGTCTAGGTAGAAAGATGAAAGTTTCTCTAAGTAAGCACTCAACTGAAAGTTTAATGAATTACTTACTGGTTTTTTTTTTTTTTTTTTTTTGGTACTAGGGATTGAACCCAGGGGCACTCGACCACTGAACTACATCCTCAGCCCCAGCCCCTCCTTTTTTAAAAACTTATTTTGAGACAGGATCTTGCTAAGTTGTCAAGACTGGCCTCAGACTTGCAATCCCCTTACCTCAGCTTCCCAATTTGCTGGGATTGTAGGTGTGTACCACCATGCCCAGCTCTGTTGCGTTCTTTACCTTGTTAGACCACAGACCCATTAGAGAGCCCAAGGGTGGGGTGAGGAGAGAATTTACCTCTGGATTCTTTTCTAAGAAATGTGTACAACCACATAAATCTTTCACAAACAATTTTATTGAAATATAATAGCAATAAAATACACTATCTTAAATGTGCAGCTGAATGAACTTTTACATAGAGATACAATTGCATCAACACCACTGAAATCAAGACACAAAATGTTTTCACTGTCCAGGGATGCTGTCTGCGTACTTCAACCAGTATCCCATCCAGAGGTAAACTACTGTTCTGACTTTTAGCACTGCTGGTTAATTTTCATATTTTGACATTGTACAGATGGAAGATTATAATTACATACTTTTCTGCATCAGTTTTCTTTCACCTAGCATTATGTTTTGGGATTCTTTAATGTTATTGCCTGTAGCAGGTTCTCTTTTTAAAAAAAATTCTGTATTGTATATGAACATAGTACAGTTCATTCTGTTTATGGGCATTGTTCAGCTGTTATAAATAAAACTGCCTTGAACATTCTTGTACATGTAAAAAAAAAGAAAAGAAAAAGAAAGCCTACACTTAAAGAATGGCTAATGAAAGATCTTCAAAAAGAAAAGAAATAATAGGATTATGTTATAAAAATCCATGAAGTAAACAATGAAAATGAAATGTATAGAAATAGAGATAAATGTAGCAAATTCCCTTTTCTATATGAGTATCTTAAATCATATTTCATGCTTGAAGCAAAAATTATAACATCAATTATGGTGTTTCTATATAGAGAAAGAATAAATAATTTACATAAACTTAACATATAGAGAGTGTAAAGGTGTCTAAAGGAACTAAGCTTTCAATAGTTTGCTCAAACTTATAAAACTCTTATATCAATAAACTGTGCTAAATTTAAAAAAAAAAAAAAAAGAATGGTGGCGTCAGAAGGAACTTAGGAATCCAGTCCAACTCTTCACTTTACAGCCATGGAGAATGAGACCATGAGATCATGAAGGGAGAATGGCCGATAGTCCTTGGGTTTCTTAATGAGATCTTAGTTGCACATGACAGAAGCCCAGCACCTAACATAACCTGAACACTTAGAATTCACTAGAAGATACTGAGTTCACGATTCTTCAAGAATTCACTAGAAATTCCTCAACATTGTTTAGAGGATACACCAGGATGCAGCTAAGCCTGGGGTTCAACTGAGACCTGAAGTCCTGAATCAAGCAATTTCTCTTTTGTCCATTATATCAGTTTTATTTTCTTCCTAAACCTACTTCTTCCACAAATTGGGGTGGGGGGAACCCATGTTCACATGTCTTTGCTTTTCTACCACAAAGAAGATGAAAATCAGTTTTTGTGGTGCCAAGCTAAAACAAAAAAATCACAAGGAAGTGCTCAGATGTCAGAAGGCCAAGAAATGGGGGGACAGGGATTGGCCCAATGTTGGCCAATCAATGAAGACTAGAAGGATGGTATTTACAGGGAGATGGAAGAACCCATGCAAACCACTTGGTTAGAATTCAGGAAGGAGCATTTCCAGGATTTGATGCTGCTCAGGAAACACAAAATAGATCTTCACCACAAAGTGACAGAGAGGATCAGAGAAATTGTCACTTCCCTGTGTCACAGAGGTGGTGGCTGCACAGGGATTGAGGGAGGCACCAGTTGGCAGAGCTGGAAGATCTACAATGGTGTTTAAACAGTTTATGTTTGCATCCTGTCTGCCATCAACAAGGCATTGGAAAGACCGCTGATGCTTGGGGATTTCCTAAAGCTTTGTGCTTGACCTCCTAGAGCAAATGAGAAGGGCGGAAATTTTGTCTCTGGACACTCCATCTTCCTTGGTCTTGGCCCTCATTTCTGTACTTAATTGCCTGGTTCTCAAGTGTTCACTCTCCATCCAAACCTATCCCTGGAAAGAATTCTGAGATAGTCCTTTTGTGACTGTCAATGCTTATTTTTGGGTCCCTTCTCAAGTAACTTAAATATCATCAAAGTGAAAGCCCAAACAGAGGGCTGGGGATGTATCTCCATGGTAGAGTATTTGCCTATCATACAGGTCTGAGCCCCAGTGCTGGAGAAATAAAAACCCTCAATAGATATATGAAATGTCAGGCCACAGAAGGATCCTTAGAATTCTTTTATTCCACTTTCTGCCTCATTTTGCAGATGGAGACACTGAAATACAGAATGAGGGAATTCCTCTGTGGAAGGACACACAGCTGGTTGGTAGCGGTAATCACTCAGCTTTTTCTGCCATGTAGAAATTCTAGAGAATGTAAGATTCGTTCTACAGGAGAGATCAAACAAACTGATTTCAAGCAAAGGATTTGGAAAAAAGAAAATGGATTTAAAGGGAAACTAAGCCCTTTCTTGGCACTTTGGAATCATGTCACATTGCTCACATCTTCCACCACCAAGATAAAATAGTATCTGCTGATTTGCACTTCCCTGGAAGGACAGTGACCTTTTTTCTTCCACTTTTTTCTTATGCCAAGTAGTGTGGTCCTCAGAACACCCCATTTGTGTCTGGGTAAAAGAGGATGTACATGCTTAGGGAAAACAAGGTCTTTGGAGAACCTACCTGACACCAACAAGCCCCTTATTCAACAGCTTCTGAAGGACCTGAGCCTAAAGTTGAAGCTCTCCTTGGAAGGCGCATATTTGGAAGACACCTGAGGAAGGTGATGTAAGGAGCCCCATGAGGGCCAGACATGAGACAGGTAGGGTGCAGGTGTGGCATTACTCTCACCATCCCCTCGCTGAGCTGGATCTCCACGCTTTCTCATCAGATCTTTTTATTCTCCTTTTAGATGGTATAGCCTCATTCAAAACCTCCCAGTAGATGGTGTTTCCTGATCTGAGTAGCCTCGTTTTCCCTAAGCATGTGCATCCAAAAGCAGAGTTGTAACCTTTATTGAGTTATAATGGGTACACAAAAACATTGCACTTACTTAATATAAACGTTATATTGATTTTGGACATATAAATATATTCATAATACTACAATTGAGGTGCATCACCTCCAAAATTTTTCTTGTGTTCTTTTTTTGGGTTTTCCTTTTTGTTGTATTTTGGGTTGTTTTTGTTGTTGTTGTGCTATATTTTGTTTTGTTTTGTGTTTGTTGATTGGTTGGTTGGTTTTCTGGTGGCAAGAACATTTACGATAAACCCATTCTTCTTAACATAGTATAAAGCATACACTATCATGTGGTTAACTGTAGGTACTCTGTTGTACAGCAGATCTCTGGAACTAATCTATCTTGCTTATTTGTCCTGCTGTAACGATATCCATCAAACAATTCCCCATTTCCTTCTATGAGTTTGACCGTGTTCAATGCCTCACAGAAGTGGAGTCCTACAGTATTTGTCTTTCTGTGGCTTGCTCACTCACTAAGCATAATATCCTCTATCTTCATCTATGTTGTCACAAATGGTAGAATTTCCTTCTTTCATGGAGCTGAATAGTATCCCTGGTACATATATATTATCTTTTCTTTATCCATTCATCTGTCAATGGACATTTAGGTGTCTCCACCTCTCAACAGCAGTGAGCCTGAGAGGAGGGGTTGTATATGTATGTTTAAGGTGCTGATTTCAATTCTTTTGAATATATACCCAGAAGTACTGCTGAATCCTATGATGATTCTATTTTTAATTCAAAAGCAAATTTTTAATGAGTTAGCAGCAGCCATAAATTTTCTATTAAAACAGGACTTTTAGAATCAAAATAACTCAATAAAAACAACCACAGGTTGTTTAAATAAGTTTGACACAATGTAGAGCAAGATGTAAGGAAATACACCATAACCAAGTGACAACCCAGTGACCTCCCTATTATCAATTATTCTTAATTTTTTCCTAATTGAACCTCATCACCCCTTTCATACATAAATAGAATGCATTTTTCAGCCTTCCCTGAGCTCTCTTTATAGAAAAAAAAAACCACATATGGAATCCCACCTACAACTTGGAGTTTCATGGTCAAGTTCCTACAACTTTCTCATTTAAACCTTTCATCTTGAATAGAAGTCTCTAAGTGCTTGCTTATAATTTAACCAGAATGAGGCAGAAAATTGTGTCTTTGGACCTGGCAACTGACTCTCTTGGTACTCCCTTTTCATTCCTTGTGTACCCCCTGCCTTCTGTAGATTCTAAGAGTGTAAATAACTCTTCAGTGTACTGCTTTTATTCATGAAGACCCAAAATTGTCTTTTTTAATCACGAGTATTTTGGTCAACTTTTTCACTGCTATAACCGAAAGACCTGACAAGAACAATTAAAGGAGGAAATGTTTATTTTGGCGCTCACAATATCAGAGGTCTCAGTCCACAGACAGCCAGTTGCATTTGCTCTGGGCCTGAGGTGAGACAGAACATAATGGCAGAAGAGTGTGGACTATCCACTAGGGAGCAGAAAGAGCTCTTGTCACCACAGACAAAGTATAGCACACATCCCCAGTGACCCGCCTCCTCCACCCATGCCCTACCTGCCTGCAGTCACTACCCAGTTAATTTGTATCAGGATTACTACACTAATGAGGTTAAGGCTCTCTTAACCCAATCATTTCACCTCTAAGTTTTCTTGCATTTTCTTACACATGAGCTTCTTGTGGACATTTCATATATAAACCATAACAAGGAGGGAAATTCATATGACTAACTCAAGATCTCTAACTTCTTGCTTAATGTTTTCTACCACTATAACACGCTGACACTTGAATAATCATGCCCCTTAATAGAGCTAGTCCATTTAATGGACTAGTCCCTACTCACGTTGCATCCTGAGCATTAATACTCAGACAAAACACTATTAAAAAGTTAAAGTATTTATTATAAAAATTAGAATATTTGTTTTAAAATATCGTTTCCTCTAAAAGAAGCATAATGTCTTGGAAGATTTCTATGTGTTTTATTTTACTGTGTGATCTCAAATTGAGTATCCTTGGTGTTGTGTTCTCTGAATCTTCCACCTGTCATAAAATCTGTTTTTTCCACTCTGAAATCCTATTACTGTTTTGTCAGGCTGAGTTTGGAATCATCCGTTTCTTAGATACTGTCATCCTCCACCTCCCATAATTCTGCACATCATTCATTTAACTGAGATCTTGTTTATTTTGTATTCCAAGTGGCAGAGAGAGAAGGAGTTTGAGTTTGGGAAATGAACAATCACAGAAAATGAGCAAAAGATGAGTAGATGGGGCCTATTTCTTTCCAGTGCCGTGGGTCTGACTGAGGCAAGGTACCTGTGGTTGGAGAAGTGAAGATCAAGAATCAATACACTTTGGGAGGCTTTGGGTGCCGGCTGAGGTGGTGCGGCATACAGAGAAGCAAGACAGGCTGGAATGCCTTCCCGCCACCCCTGCAGGGAATGCAGCAAAGCTCTGCCTCCCTGTGAACAGAAGCTTTGAGAACACAGAGTCTATGCATGTGGTACCATTATGGGCAGTGGGAATAATATAAATTCACCAAGTGGATTCTCGGGCCTGTAACATGACTAGGGAGCTGAGAGAGGTGGGATACAAGAAATAACATGGTGTGTTTCCAGTGCTGAGAGCAAATGACAGGCATAGTATGGTGGGTGAGCGTCATCTAGAGATTCGTGTGATGCATTCCTGGTAACCACTACCATGATCTGAAGGATACTAGCAGGATCAGCTTTAGTAACTGGGCCACCAAACTACCTTAATTTGGTCATTAAACATAAATAGAATCTAAATATTGAATCCTAAATGACATTGACTCTGAAGTGCATAAGGATGAAGGATAACACTGATGTCTGCAACTCATCTTAAAATTATTCAAAAAACAAGGCTGGTTGATGAATGAATTGATGGATAGATGAATGAATGAGTGGATTACCCATATGGGATGAAGTAAATAAAACCAAATATTAGCAAATACAAGTACTAAGTATTAGGAGTTTACTATATATTATTTTTAACTTTTCTACGTGGTGGAAATTTTCCATAGAAAATTTTGCAAAGTAAATATAGTCTTGTTCTATAATCACAAACCAGTGAGGTGTGCCGCATCTGGATGGCCTAGGATTTAATTTCAGATCCTTTTGCTGCTTGTCTTGGTAGTCACATCTCTTGTTCCAGGGTCTTCTCAGTCTAATTTTTCCTTCTCTTCCTTCCTCTCCCTGGAGCTGAAATTTCTGGTTCTCTTTATGCTTTGTACCACGAAGCCTTCACTTAAACATTTTGCCTGCTATAATGAGGGCCCGAATGCTGGCACCGCGGAGTGGGTGATCCTAAGACTTCTCCAAGGATGGAATCAGTTAGGACAGCCGGACTTTGCTGAGAATTTTTCTGAGTGCCTCCTTCACTTCCTTGTTCCTCAGGCTGTAGATGAGGGGGTTCAACATGGGGATCACTGTTGTGTAGAACACAGACACCACCCTGTCTTTTTCTGAGGACTGGCCTGAGTTGTCTCTCAGGTACATGAAGATAAGAGTGCCAAAGAAGAGGGACACAGCAGTGAGGTGGGAGGCACAGGTAGAGAAGGTCTTGGCCCGGCCTCTCACTGAAGGGATCCTCATGATGGCCACGATGATAAATAGGTAGGACACCAAGATTACCACCATGCAAGCAGGGAGGACAAAAATGGCGAACACGATAATCACCACTTCCTGGGTGTAGCTGTCCCCACAGGTCAGCTTCAACAGAGGAGGGAGGTCACAGAAAATGAAGTCGATCTCACCATTCCCACAAAAAGAGAGAGTAAAGGCAGAGACAGTCCGCACCAAGGCACTGAAGAGACCAGCAACGTAAGCCCCAGACACAAAACCCAGCTGGGCCTTCTGCGTCATGATGGTGACATAGAGCAGTGGTTGACACACGGCTACATAACGGTCATAGGCCATGAAGGCCAGGAGATAGCAGTCGATGGCACCAAAAAAGGTGAAGAGGAAGAACTGAGCTGCACAGCGAGTATGGGATAAGGCTGCCCCGTGCTCCAGCAGCACGGCCATTGTCTGAGGAACGGTGACAGATGAGTAGCAGATGTCCATGAAAGAGAGGTGGCTCAGAAGGAAGTACATCGGGGTGTGGAGCTGGCGGTCCATGCGGATGAGAATAATCATCCCCAAGTTCCCCAACAGAGTGATGAGATAAATACACAAAAACAAGAGGAAGAGAGGGAACGCCCTTTCAGGATATTCGGTGAATGCAATAAGGAGGAATTCGGTCACTAAGGTGAGATTTGTCTCTGCCATGAGCCAGTGGTGTCTGAAAGGATTAGTATGGAAAGCAAGTTAGGAAGCAGTAAATAGGATTTACCTGCTTGTCCAGTTTACATTTACTTAACATTCACCGTGGACAAATCGTGGCAGGGGCTATGAGGGATTTCAGAAATGATCTATCTGAACTCCCGCCTTCAAGCAAGTTCTGTGGCACAGAGTCATCTAAGCATGTCAAGAACAAAAGATACAGGTACCTATTTCCAGAACAGGTGTGTGTATTCTCCCACTGCTATTGCTGAGCATCTGTGTGAGCTCTGAGAGTCAGATAACCACTCTGAGCCAAAATTTGCCTCTGGCTCCAACAGGAACTGACATTATCTCATCATCATCATCATCATCATCATCATCATCATCATCATCCATGAGGCCATCTACCTCAGGACTGCATCTCTTTCCCTCCATGACCACAAGAGGAAATCCTCTTCATCTCTTGTCTGCATTAACAACAGCCACGGGATCGACTGTTCTCCCTGCCTTCAGATTCCCTTCTTGACATATCAATTAAAATCTCATTATTTTTAAGACCATATCACATTCCCTTGTTAAAAACCCTGCCATGGTGCCTGGTCATGTTGCTCAGACTCCTCAGTATGGGAATGCCCCCCTGGAGTCTCCTCCATTTACTTCCTCATGCCCATCCCTTCTGACTTTTCGGTCCTCACACCCCTAATTGCACCCCAGTTTCCCACAATCTCTGTAGCCACACTGAACGAGCTATCAGCAGCTTCTCTGATCCTGCATGTTCTCTCACACCTCCGTGTTTTTGGCAGAACACCTGCCTGGAACACCTTATCCTTCCTGTCCACAGGTCCTTGCCAACTCAGGCTGCCTTCAATCCTCAGCTCAGAAGTACTCTTGAAGTCCCTGGGGTCTGCCTTCTCCAGTCAGTCCATGGCCCTTGGAGGTCAGCACACAGTATGGGCTTGATGTGTTTTCATGGAAAAGTCATCAAATGAGATCTGAAGCACTTTGCAAAGGGAATGCCACCATGCACGTGTTCAAGTAGTTACTTTTATTTTATTGAATTTTTTTTACTGTTTGCAGACAGAATGCCTAAGAATAAAACTAAAATTGATGAACAATCATGAAGGTCATAAGCCATTCTTGAATTTACATGTCTATCTTCAAACTAACAATATGCCTGCTTAATATCTGTTATCATAATGAACTCTCTTAGTTTTTAACAAAAATTGATTTTTTAAAAAAACTATATCCTCTTACCTGTCATCCCAGTGACTGGGGAGGCTGAGAAGGGAGAATTTTTTTAATGCATGAGTTCAAGACCAGCCTCCTGGGCAACAGAGTAAGACCCTGTCTCAAAAACAACATTTAAAAAAAGCTTTATTGTTCTTTTCTTTCCTATTCTTAATAATATAAAACATATACACATTACTCTATATGATTTGTATACTAATTCACTTAATCCCCATAATCACTTTATGAAGAAGGAGATTTTCTTATCCTTATTTTACAGATGAGGAAACTGAGACAAGAAGAGTTTCTGCACAGCTAGTAAATGGAGGAACTCTCATTAGGACCAAAGCAGCACCCAGAAGCTCTGTTTACTTTGCAATAGGATTTCACATGCTTCCTAGGGCTCTTGCAACAGCCCCTACTCAGAAAGTGCCCACCATTAAATCAGCAAATACAAATGCCTGCTCTGCAATCTATGAGTATCTGAAGGCTGGTGGGGGCTTTTGAGCTAAGGGATAGAATGTCTTTTGGAAGACTTGCAGTGTAACAGGATAGAGACGGCATTGATCATCTTTAAAGCATAAGACTTTGGCAGCAAGAGCAATGTTGGACTGACCTATTGGGGAACATGATAAATAAAGGAAATTGGATCTGGTGACCTGAATTGAACAAAGAACCGGAAGAACCACATCAGTTTTCTCACCTGAATTCCACTTTGGCTTTACCTGGCTGGTCCTCTTCTCTCTTTGTCCACTATTTTTCCTTGGTGTCTAAAAGGTCATCTCTCTTCCACTGCTTGGAGAAGGGTCTTAAGGATGTGGAGGGGAGAGCCCTGTGCAGAATGACAGGAGGTCTGGGTGGTTCTATTTCCACTCCCACGTCTGCTCAGTTATGATCTGAGCCAATCTCTTGGAACCTCAGTGTCCCTCTCTCCTCCCACACCTACACCACACACACACACACACACACACACACACACAATGTATGAATCAACATGGAGACAATCATGCCTTAGCTGCCTGACACTCAGTTTCTAAACTGTGTGGTTCTCGAGAGCCTTCTAGCCAGTGCTATTCTGTCAAGGACTCTCTTCTCTTCCTCTTTGTTCCGATGACCTGCTAAGTCTGGTTAGAATACGTTCTTCACCCTTGCTTTTTTTCAATTCCAGGCAGAGTTGACTCCCCGCTCCAACACAAATCCCTCTAGGAAGGCACATTAATATTTGCTAGAAAATCTCTGAGGTCCCCAGTCAATAGCTAAAGTGATCTCTAAGGAAAGACAATTATTGCTCACACAGTTTCCTCACAAAGCACCTGGTATCTCTCACGTAGGAAGAAAGAAGGCTTCCCACCCAGTCCCAACTCCCAAAGCCCTAACAAATACTCAGAGTGGAGGCTAAAATTAACAATCCCAATTCTGCATAATCCCTTGAGTAATTAGATGTTTCTGGCTTTAACTTCTCCAACAGAGCAAGGTCACAAAGGATGCCAACTGCCACCCTCACCAGTGTGGCTGTATCCTGACAGAGGAAGGCTTAGGTCCACAGAATGAGAAGGGGCAACCGAGCACCCTGCACAGAAACCTGCGTCTTCTCTTTGCCCTTCTGGGAGTCAGAGGTTTCATTAAGCTCCCCCTGCCTTTTTTTTTTTTTTTTTTTTTTCTTTTCTTTAAACACAAATGAAATCAGAAGAAAAACAAAACCCTGGGACATTGCCCGGAGGAGGATTTGGCAAGTTCTTATCGGTGTGGCCCTTGCCAGTTCTCTACATCTTTGACACCAGAAGATTCTGCCCCCCTTATTTCATAAGCATTTTATTAAATTGAATTTCAACCATTCTCAATTCATAAAATAAAATAAGGAAGTTGAGAAAGAACATAATAATTCTCCTCTTTGACAATTATGAAAACCAAGAAAAAATGGGACAATATAGTCCATTGATTCTCCACTGTGCTAAGAATTCTAAATGAAGAATAATTAGAATAAGACCTATTTCATGTTTGTATACATATGTCAAAATACACTGTCACATATAACTAAAAAGAACAAATGAAACTCTTTAAATTTATTTATTTTATTTTTTCTAATCAGTTATATATACATGACAGCAGAATGCTCATTGATTCATTGTACACAAATGGGGCACAGTTTTTCACCTCCCTGGTTGTACACAAAGTAGGGTCACATCATCTGTGCAATCATACATGTACCTAGGGTAATGTTGTCCATTTCATTCCATCATCTTTCCTCTCCCCATGCCCCCTCCCTCTCCCTTCCCTTTGGCTAATCCAAAGTTCCTCCACTCTTCCCATGCCCCCACCTCTTTATGGGTTAGCATCCACTTATTAGAAAAAACATTCAGCCTTTGTTTTTTTGGGTTTGGCTTACTTCACTTAGCATGATATTCTCTAACTCTATCCATTTACCTGCAAATGCCATAATTTTATTCTCTTTTATTGCTGAATAATATTCCATTGTGTATATATACCATAGTTTCTTTGTCCAATCATCTATTTAAGGGCATCTGAGTTGGTTCCAGAGTTTGGTTATTGTGAATTGAGCTGCAATAAACACTGGTGTGGCTGCATCACTGCAGTATGCTGTTTTTAAGTCTTTAGGATATAGACCGAAGAGTGGGATAGCTGGGTCAAATGGTGGTTCCATTCCAAGTTTTCTAAGGAATCTCCATACTGCTTTCCAGATTGGTTGTACCAATTTGCAGTTCCACGAGCAATGTATGAGTGTGCCTTTTCACCCACATCCTTGCCAACACTTGTTGTTTGTTTGTATTCTTGATAACTGTCATTCTGACTGGAGTGAGATGAAATCTTAGAGTAGTTTTGATTTGCATTTCTCTAATTGCTAGAGATGTTGAACATTCCTTCATATATTTGGTGATTAATTGTATTTCTTCCTCTGAGAATTGTCTGTTCAGCTCCTTAGCCCATTTATTGATTGGGTTGTTTGTTTTCTTGGTGTTAAGTTTTTTGAGTTCTTCATATATCCTGGAGATCAGTGCTCTATCTGATGTGTTTATGGCAAAAATGTGTTCCCAGAATGTAGGCTCTCTCTTCACCTCATTGATTGTTTCTTTTGCTGAAAGAAGCTTTTTAGTTTGAATCCATCCATTTATTGATTCTTGATTTTATTTCTTGCACTTAAGAGTCTAGTTAAGGAAGTGAGGGCCTAAACCGACATGATGAAGATTTGGGCCTACTTTTTCTTCTATTAGGTGTACAGTCTCTGATCTAATTCCTAGGTCCTTGACCCAATTTAAGTTGAGTTTTTTGCACGGTGAGAGATGGGGACTTAGTTTCATTTTGCTGCATATGGATTTCCAGTTTTCCCAGCACCATTTGTTGAAGAGGCTATCTTTTCTCCAATGTACATTTTTGACACCTTTGTTTAGTATGACATAACTGTATTTATGTGGATTTTTCTGTGTCTTCTATTCTGTACCTTTGATCTACATGTCTATTTTGGTGCCAATGCCATGTCATTTTTGTTACTATAGCTCTGTAGGATAGTATAAAAGTCTAGTATTGTGATGCCTCCTGCTGCACTCTTCTTGCTAAAGATTGCTTTGGCTATTCTGAGTCTCTTATTTTTCCAGAGGAATTTCATGATTGCTTTTTCTATTTCTATAAGGAATGACTTTGGGTATAGAGCTTTGGATAGTATGGCCATTTTGACACTATTGATTCTGCCTATCCAAGAGCATGGGAGATCTTTCCATCTTCTAAGATCTTCTTCAATTTATTTCTTTAGGGGAACAAATGAAATTTAAAAAATGAAACACGCATACAGAACAGACACACAATATCTGCCTACTGGAAATAGGCAAACAAACAGATGAGATAATCATCTATTGTTCAAGATGACAAGCACTAAACTCTTAAGCAAAATGTGAATCATGTGCCATGGGGATTTAGTGTAGGGCGCAATTACTTACAAGTGGGGTAGATCAGGAAAGGCCACTCAGAGATGGACTTTGACAGTCTGCTAGGATGGAGGAAGGGATGGAGGAATGATGGACAAGCTCTGCAGGAAGAGGGATGAGCATGACCAAATATCCACTGTTAGACAAACCTAGGGATGACTCCTGATGCAATGAGTGGCACTTTGATGACAGCACAGAATGGTACCAATCCCAAAATGCTTGGGTCATATGAGAAATCAGTTGTTTTCATACTTTCAAATATTTGCACATACATAGTGAGATATATTGAAGACAGGACACCTATCTAAATGTGAAATAAATTCATTTATGTTTCAGGTATATCTTATACACACAGCCCAAAGTTAATGCCATACAGTATTTTTAATACATCTATGTTTTGATTGTGATCTGTCACATGAACTCAGTGTGCAATTTGCCACTTGTGGCCTCATGTAGGTGCTCGAAAAGTTGAATTTCAAATTTTCATATTAGGGATACTCAACCTGTATGTATGAGGCAAGTCAAGCCCAGGACTCAAGGTGAAGTGTATAAAGTGCTGGCCCAAATGCGAAAGATAAGGTGGCACCAAAAACTTCAGTAGAGAAGATAAATAATATTTTTGTATAATATTTTTAAAAAATCTAAATCAAAACAATAAAGTTTAAGATAAACAAACATCAAAATTTTAAATCAAGGTGGCACAGTATTACTAATTTTTCCTTTTGCCTCAGTCCCAACATGGTTCAACAGTTGCACTGGAGCTGGGAGATACATTTGAAATGGGAGGACAAGACCAAGGAGCATCCAAGGAACAGACTTTCCCTTGAAGAAAGAGCCTTTTCATCACGTAGGGATTTCTCATTTCTTTTCTCTCTGTTCTCCATGTAAAAAAAAAGAAAAGAAAATTCAAGCAGGTCAACATAATAAGATCAATGCTTGAAGAGTGTCCTTAACCATTTCTTTTTTTTTTTAATTGTGAATTTGCTAAAAGATATAACAATTATAAACATATATGAGTCAATCATTAGTGCTCCAAAATGTATGAACACTAACTGAACTAAAAGGAGAAATTGACTGTTCTACAATAACATCCAAGCAAACAAACAGAATATACATTTTACTCAATTGGATAAGGAACATTCTCCAGGGCAAACCATATGTCAGGTGACAAAACATGTCCTAAATGTTTTTTCATATTTTATTTATTTGTTCTATTTAGGCTTACATGTTAACAGAGTGCTATTTGACTCATTGTACATAGATAGAGGATAACATATCAATTCTCTAGTTGTAAGTTGTATAGAATCACAACATATATACAGTCATACATAAAGTTAGGGTTATGGTGACCATCATATTCCACCACCTTTACTGTCCCCATGCCCACTCCCCCCTTGCACCCCTGTGAACAGAGTTCCACCATTGTTCCCATGTCCTTCCCCACATTATGGATCAGCATCCAGTTATCAACAAGTACATTCAGCATTTGGTTTTCTGAGATTGGCTTGCTTCACTTAGCATGATATTCTCCAACTCCATCCATTTTCCTGAAAATGCCATAATTTTATTCTCTCTTATTGCTGAGTAATATTCCATTGTGTATGTATACCACAGTTTCTTTATCCAGTCATCTATCAAAGGGCATCTAGGTTGGTTCCACAGTTTAGCTATTGTGAATTGAGCTGCTATAAACATTGAAGTGGCTGCAGCACTGTAGTTTGCTGTTTTTAATTCTTCCTGGTATAGACCGAGGAATGGGATAGCAGGCTCAAATGGTGGTTCCATTCCAAGTTTTCTAAGGAATCTTCATACTGCTTTCCAGATTGGTTGTACCAATTTGCAGTTCCACCAGCAATGTATGAGCGTGCCTTTTTCCCCACAACCTCACCAACATTTATTGTTGTATGTATTCTTGACAGTTGCTATTCTGACTGGTGTGAGATGGAATCTTAGGGTAGTTTTGATTTGCATTTCTCTGATTGCTACAGATGTTGAACATATATCATATATTTGTTAATCGATTGTATATCTTCTTCTGTGAAGTTTGTGTTCAGCTCTTTGGCCCATTTATTGATTGGGTTGTTAGTTTTTTTGGTGTTAAGTTTTTTGAGTTCTTTTATATATCCTGGAGATTAGTGCTCTATCGGATGTGTGTGTGGCAAAGATTTGTTCCCAGAATGTCGGCTCTCTGTTTACTTCATTGATTGTTTCTTTTGCTGAGAAGAGCTTTTTTGTTTGAATCCATCCCATTTGTTGATTCTCAATTTTACTTCTTGTGCTATAGGAGTCTTGTTAAGGAAGTATGGTCTTAATCCAACATGATGAAGATTTGGGCCTATTTTTTCTTCTATTAGGCATTGGGTCTCTGGTCTGATTCCCAGGTCCTTGATCCATTTTGAGTTGAATTTTGTGCATAGTGAGAGATGGGGGTTTAGTTTCATTTTGCTGCATATGGATTTCCAGTTTTCCCAGCACCATTTGTTGAAGAGGTTATCATTTCTCCAGTGTACGTGTTTGGCACCTTTATCTAGTATAAGGTAACTGTATGTAAGTGGGTTCTGTGTCTTCTATTCTATACCATTGGTCTCCATGTCTATTTTGGTGCCAATACCATGCCGTTTTTGTTACTATAGCTTTGTAGTATAATTTGAGGTCAGGTATTGTGATGCCTCCTGCTTCACTCTTCTTGCTAAGAATTGTTTTGGCTATTCTGGGTCTCTTATTCTTCCAAATGAATTTCATGATTGCCTTTTCTATTTCTATAAGGAATGACATTGAGATTTTAATTGGGATTGCATTGAATCTATATATTGCTTTGGGAAGTATGGCCATTTTGACAATATTGATTCTGCCTGTCCAGGAGCATGGGAGATTTTTCCATCTTTAAGGTGTTCTTCAATTTCTTTCTTCAGTGTCTTGTAGTTTGCATTGTAGAGGTATTTCACCTCTTTTGTTAAATTGATTCCCAAGTATTTTTTTTTTTTGAGGCTATTGTGAATGGGATAGTTTTCCTAATTTCTCTTTCAGAGGGTTTATCGCTGATGTATAGAAATGCAATTGATTTGTGGGTGTTGATTTTATATCCTCCGACTTTGCTGAATTCATTTATTAGTTCTAAAAGTTTTCTGGTAGAATTTTTTGGATCCTCTAAGTATAGAATCATGTCGCCCGCAAATAATGATAGTTTGAGTTCTTCTTTTCCAATTTGTATCCCTTTAATTTCTTTCATCTGGCTAATTGCTCTGGCTAGTGTTTCAAGGGCTATGTTGAATAGCAGTGGTGAAAGAGGGCATCCCTGTCTAGTTCCCATTTTCAGAGGAAATGTTTCCAATTTTTCTCCATTTAGGATGATGTTGGCCTTGGGTTTAGCATAGATAGCATTTATGAAGTTGAGGTATGTTCCTTCTATCCCAAATTTTTCTAGTGTTTTGAGCATAAAAGGGTGTTGTATTTTGTCAAATGCCTTCTCTGCATTGATTGATAAAATCATATCACTCTTATCTTTAAGTCTATTGATGTGATGTATTACATTAATTGATTCCCGTATGTTGAACCAACTTTCCATCCCTGGGATGAACCCCACTTGATCATGGTGCACGACTTTTTGATATGTTTTTGTATGTGATTTGCCAGAATTTTATTGAGAATTTTTGCATCTATGTTCATCAGGGATATTAGTCTGAAGTTTTCTTTCTTTGATGTGTCTCTGTCAAGTTTTGGAATCAGGGTGATACTTGCCTCATAGAATGAGTTTGGAAGGGTTCCCTCCTTTTCTATTTCATGAAATAGTTTGAGGAGAATTGGTATTAATTCTTCTTGGAAAGTCTTGTAGAACTCAGCTGAGAATCCATCTGGACCTGGGCTTTTCTTTCTTGGAAAGCTTTTGATGGCATCTTCTATTTTCTTGCTTGAAATTGATCGGTTTAAGTTGTGTATGTCCTCTTGGTTCAGTTTGGGTAGGTCACATGCCTCTAGAAATTTGTTGGTGTCTTCAGGGTTTTCTATTTTACTGGAGTGTAAATTTTCAAGATAGTTTCTAATTGTCCTCTGTATTTCAGTAGTGTCTGTCATGATATTTCCTTTTTCATCTCAAATTTTAGTAATTTGGGTTTTCTCCCTCCTCCTTTTCGTTAGGGTGGCTAAGGGTTTGTCAATTTTGTTTATTTTTTCAAAGAACCAGCTTTTTGTTTTGTCAATTTTTTGAATTGTTTCTTTGTTTCAATTTCATTGATTTCAGCCCTATATTTTATTATTTCCTGTCTTCTACTTCTTTTGGTGTTAATTTATTCTTCCTTCTCTAAGGCTTTGAGATGAAGAGTCAATTCATTTATTTGTTGACTTTTACTTCTTCTAATGAATGAGGTTAGTGCTATGAACTTTCCTCTTAGCACTACCTTCATGACATCCCAAAGATTTTGATATGTTGTATCAGAATTTTCATTTGCCTCTAAGAATTTTTTTATCTCTTCCTTGATGTCTTCTGTTATCCATGCATCATTCAATAGCATATTATTTAGTTTCCAGGTGATGGAGTAGTTTCTGTTTTTTAATGTGTCATTGATTTGTAATTGTATTCCATTGTGGTCAGATAGGATGCAGGGTAGAATCTCTATTTTTTTGTATTTGCTAAGACTGGCTTTGTGACATAACATATATTCTATTTTGGAAAAGGATCCATATGCAGCTGAGAAGAAAGTGTATTCACTTGTTGATGGATGTAACACTCTATATATGTCTGTTAAGTCTAAATTATTGATACTTTCATTGAGATCTATGGTTTCTTTATTAAGTTTTTGTTTGGAAGATCTATCCAATGGTGAAAGAGCTGTGTTAAAGTCTCCAAGTATTGTTGTGTTGTGGTCTATCTGATTCTTGTATTTGAGAAGGATTTGTTTGATATATGTAGAATCTCCATTATTTGGGGCATAGATATTTATGATTGTTATGTCTTGTTGATGTATGATTCCCTTAAGAAGTATGAAATGACCTTCTTTATCTCTTTTCACCATCTTTGGTTTGAAGTCCACTTTATTTGATATGAGGATGGAAACTCCTGCTTGTTTGTGGGGTCCATGTGAGTGATATGTTTTTTCCCACCCTTTCACTTT